>JAJIYU010004420.1:0-24353 GCA_030144865.1 Tinospora cordifolia | reverse complement strand
AACTCGGCAGAATCCATAAGTGATTGTATCTCTTATTGCACCAACTTAATTGATAGAGAAGTATAACTACAACTATCACCAATTTATAGAAAATCTCATTTCTAACGGCTAGTTTCTAACAGCTAGTTTCCAACGGCTAGTTTCCAACGGCTAGTTTCTAATAGCTAGTTTCCAACGGCTAGTTTCCAACGGCTAGTTTCTAACGGCTAGTTTCCAACGGCTAGTTTCTAATATAATTTTTAAATGTTAGTAATCGTTATTTTAAATGGTTATTTACATAATTATATATATTAAAATATATATAAATGTGTGTGTGTGTGTGTGTAAGAAGAAGAAGACCACGAGAGAAAAAAAAAATTAAGACAAATAACAAAACAAAATATTAATTAAGTAAGGTAATTTGTGCAACATACATTTATTGTTATATTGTTAACTACGGATTCCTATACTTTTTTCTTATAACATTACAAATCATACGGTGATCCTCAAGTTGTTCAAGGGTCATATTACTCGTATCCATCATCAAAATTTTATGATCAGAACTGACTTCATATGCATCTTGCATCTTTTGTCTGTTAACCTTTTTTTCTTCTTTGTATTTTATAATTTGTTCCCACCTTTCTTCAAATTTGTCATTGATGGTTGATGTGCTTGTCCCTTGTGCCTTTCCCTTCTTTGCACGTTCTCTACTCTTTGTCGCCTTCTGTCCCATTGGACGAACTTCAGTTATGTCATCATCACCGTCTTGACTTGTATCCGCATTTGATGAAGACATGTATGCACCAACTTCATTAAAGCTTGTTTTCTTGGCTGCATGGTGCTGGTTCGTGTTTGATCTCCATTTGAGATTATCTTTTAACATCAGCTAAACCTCGTGGTGGTTGAAATGCTTCTTACGTTGTTGATAGTATATGGCTCGAGCACGTTCCCTCACTTGGTCATCACTCCAACCACTGTGGTGCTCTCCTAATATTTTGTTGTACACATGATTAAACTCGTTGACAATAGGAAGAATCCAAAACTAGTGTTGCTTAACCGAATTTGGTTTCCTCAATGGACCAGACTTGCGATTTGCATTAAAGTATTTTGTAACTCGTTTCCAAAATGTTTTGTCGCTTTGTCCATTGCCAACAACACAATCAGTTGAAATAGTTAGCCAAGCACTCACTAGCAGACGATCATCTTCCATGCTCCATGGCTGACGTTTGTCTATAGCATCTTCACTCGGGTCCTCTGACAGAATACGTTTATCACTTGTTGGTTGTGTTGAAAATAGCGAAACTATAGAACTAGAGATGGAATCCGTCTCCGTTACATTTCGAGGTGGGCTATTGGAAGATTGATCTACATTTATGGGCACCTGACTCATGAATGACCATTCATGAGTACGATTAAAAAATGGGAGAAATGAATTTGGTGATGGATAAGGAGAAAAACCAAATTGAAATTGTCGTTGTTGTTGCCCCATTAAATTGGGATACGTTGGATTTGGAGGATGTGAAATATTTGATGGATACAAGTTGGACATAGTTTGCATTTGTGGTAAAACAAATGGTGGAGTAAAATTTTGAGGATTTTGCGGATTGTTGGTACTTGAATGAGAGGATGAGGAAGAATTACTAAATGAATCCATTGATAAAATAACACAATAAAATTTTCAACGGCTACTGTGAAAGCGAGCGATTGAAAGTGAAAAAATATTTTTGAAGAAAGAATGAGTAGTGAAGGTGATTGGTGAATGAATGAATTTTTTGAGTTGAATAGGTGTGGTATTTATAGAGTATGTGTAATAAAAAAATAAAAAAAATTTATTTAATGGCTATATTACAAATTATAGCTGTTACAAACAATAAATAACCATTACATTATAAAAAAAATTCATTGCCTAAATTGTCAAAAAACGGTCCAAAAACGTTAAAAAAAGGTCAAAAAACGATAAAATTTGATTTTTAACAGTTATTTGAAAAAAAAGTCGAATAATTTTTTTTAAAAAAAAATCTTTTGCGCTGTGGCGCTAATTTTTTTTTTAAACGTACGGGCCCCGAGCACTCGGGGCAAAAATGCCTCGTCAGACGCCTAGCAACGGGCGTCTGACGAGGCGCTAGTGCATTGAGCGCCAGCAAGGCATTCAATGCACCAACATTAGAGATGCCCTTAGAATGCTCCTACTGAACCGACCAACGAATGTCCACTGACCACAAGACACATGTTGCTATGTTATCTACGACATCTCACGACGGAGGGCCACGTCCAAATTATGTCTTACTCACGCAATGCTGAAAAGAACAATTACTATTACAGCTGAACACCTTTTCTCACAAAAATTGAGAATTACCTTTATTTTTTGAAAAACATAAAACTATACATAAATATTGGTTAACTTCAGGGATTTGCATTTCAACGATTTGCTTAAGGTCTTCACATGCAAATAAATTAAAAAAAATTTCTTTCCCTACATCCATTACCTATATAAAATAGCAAGTTGAAGGAATCATTAGAAATATACTTTTATGATTCCTTTACTAAATTGGCAGTATTTACACTAAGCACCGATCATTGAGGGAATGATTTTTTTAATTTCATTTTGTTCATGACACCTTAAAATGTTTCACTGTCATGACACCTTAAAGAGATAACTTGTTATTCGAATGTCATGTGAAATGGCTTCTGCACTGTTGGTGTATGCTAAAAAGTGTTCCTTTTATAAGTGAAAAAAAGGGTAATTCTTTGTATCCTAAAAAAGTAATTTTAAAATGTTGACCATTTCTTAAAAGGAAAAATATAATAATTGACTATCAATATGCATAGGCTTTTATTGAAAAGTGAATTCTTAACTTAAAATAACTTAAGATCTTTTTTTTTTTCTAAAAACTATCTTAAAAAATTTACATAGCTATATTATTTATATTTACATTCTAACAATTAAAATCAAACAAGGTTATTTAGAATGATTCTGCGACACTTGCATAAGTAGTATTATCATCTTATATTTTTTTATCACCTCTCCTTGGCCTCCAAGGAATGATTCGTCAAGGAAACTAAGACCAAGTCAAAACCAACCAACAAGTAATCATTGGTCCGGTTCAAGCATAACACTCCAAGCTACATATGAGTCCAAACACACAATTATAGTGGGAATTCATGAAACTCCAACTGAGGTCCTTGGTCGATCAATCAACAATAGGCCAAGGGATGCTTGGAGGTATGAGCCCAATGAACATGCGGCACAAACCAGAAGACCAAGGGGCCCAAAGGCATACATGAAATGGCCTAAGAACCAAGCTATTCCTCCAAATGCCTGATGGAAGGACAACATGGGCCTGAGCACACAATATGAGGGGCACACACTAGCCAAGAAACCAAAAGATTGAGCATACGACGCAGAATCACAAGGCGAGTTAACCTCGTGTCTCACACCACATCTGAGCAAAGTGGTGAAGGTATACTTTATCCCCTAAAAATCTAGGATCTTCCTTAGTAAAGGAAAGTTGTATTAATCCAATATCACATAAATCCTTAAAATGAATGGTTATCTGAATAAATCATATCCCAGATAGGAAATTAGGGCACGAGCACATGTACAAATATCGCACGATGTAAGCTGAAGGGGGCATCATAGTCCTACTTTTCCAACGCACTCAATAATTCAATAATTTAGAGGGTTTCTTCTTAGATTTTTCCCTCAACTTGGTGTATTTTGTGTCTTGTTCTATCATGTCTTTGTTGTTTTGTGGTATTGATCAAATTTCTCATCAACATTTGGCATCATCTGTGGGAATGATTATTTGTTTCGTTCTTCCCCATTAATGGCTAAAATGAGTCACAATAGTGTCCAGGTCCCCACTGAAGAAGAGTTGATGGCCTCACCAAAAGTCCCTTGTCGTCGACAAGGAAGATTGTTAGTCAAGAAAAAGAACTCAACATAGAATTTGGCTCAAATCAACGCAATTGAAAGAAACATGGAATAAATGTCACAAATCATGATGGAACAACAAACTCTATATGCCATGAAACCTGCCCACTTTTTACATTAAATCGTCGCACCTTTACAACAAAATGCACAAGACTAGATGAAGGAAATCCCTCCTCAAAGTCATAGCGTTCCACTTAGATGGGGAGATGTCAATTTTATTATATTCGAGCCATCACGACTATTGTATCATGACTACTAAACCGTTGGCTGGATGATTTGAGGAATGCCTTGAATGAAAAAAAGAGGTACAACTTAATCGAATCATCTTCATTCCAACATGAGACTCCTTGGAATTAACAAAAAGTAGATTTAGGTGCAAGTTATTCTCACAATTGGAACCAAGGTTCTAGAGGACCCCTAGCCCCAACCCAATATCACGTGGAAGTGACTCATTTTCCTCCTCCTCCCCTCCCTCAATAAGAGTTCCTTAGTCATCCTTTCCCACGAGACAAATACACTAGCCTCCCATCACTCTTCACTCGGAGGGGGGTAAAGAAATATGTAGGGAAGGCTTATGAAGGGGCAACCAACCCCTAAGAACACATTGAAAACTATAGAGCATGGATGCTCTTCTAAAACTACGATAATGCAACAATGTGTAGAGGATTCCAAATAATAGTAGCAAGCACTACAAGGAAGTGGTATTAGAATCTCGCCCCAGGTTATATCTCTTCGTTCTCAGAATTAACACAAAAATTTATGGTATAATTCTAAGGAATGCAAGGAAGGGAAACAAAAGTGGACAACCTACTCAACCTTCGACAGAGGTCTAACAAATCTCTATTTAGTTAAAAGAACCGATTCTACTCTAGTGGAGGTGAGTGAATGTGATGAAAAAAAGGATAATAGCCACATTCAGATCGAGATTGCAGCCAGAGAAGTTACATTACTCACTTGCCAAAACGAAGGAAGTTGACACCTACTATGAGCTACTAGATTGACTTGAAACATTCATAGAAGTAGACAAGTATATTGATGCCAAAAAGCAAGGATCAAGGGTCCCCTAAAATTGAGCAGAAACGAAGAAGGGAGAACAAATAAGAAAAGAAAGACCGACGATTGAAGTTAAATGAGGATGGAAAAGTGAAAAAGAGGCAGAAGCACAACGAAAAAGAGGCATAGGCCTATACCAACTGTACTCCCCTCAATACTTCATGAGAACAAGTCTTATTAGCCATACACAACCTAGAAAAATTGCCAAAGAAAACGAATATCTCCCTAGAGTAAAGGGATAGAAGGAATTATTTTCAATTCTATTAGGATCATGGACACGACATTGATTAATACTTCAACCTCAAAAATGAAATTGAGGCACTAATCAAAGAGGGAGACTCCATGAGTTTGTTCAAGAGCCTACTCAACCAGAGCGACAAGAAGGGGAAAATAGAAGGATTATCGAACCTCCTTCGGAGATTAGAGTGATCTTTGAAGACCATCCAAATAATTTGCCGAACAAAGTGCTAAAGTCATATGTATGAGAAGCTTTCGAAAGCAACTATAGCATCTGACCTGACAAAAAAAATGAGAAGAGATTTTTTTCATCTCCTTCTCAAAAGATGAAGCCACATCTATTACCCACCCTCACTATGACGCCTTAATAGTGAGAATGGAAATTGCCAATTATCTTAGTAGACAATAGCAGTTTAGCCGACATCTTTTACTAGTCTATGTTAGAGAAGTTAGGGTTAAAAAGTGAAGAACTTGCCCTAAGAGACTTACCCCTCATCGAATTCATAGGGCGTGACATCATCCCAGAAGGAAGAATTACCCTGTCGGTGGTAATAGACAAGGAAGAGCACAAGGCAACAACGATGGCGAATTTCCTTTTCATTAAAGGAGAATGAACCTACAATGAGGTGATCAGGAGACCACTAATGAATGATTTGAAGGCTATGGTTTCTACCTATCACCTCATTATGAAGATCCTGAAAAAAAGGGAATGGGAGTAGTCTAAGGATGCTAGTGTGAGTTGAGGGGGTGCTACAAGACCACCATGAAAAGGAGATGATCCACTAACATCAAGGAAAGAAAAGAGGAACTCCAACAGGTGGAAGAGCTATCAAAAAGCAACCTTGACCTCAAGCTAGAAGCATCGAGTCTAGTAGCCCAAGATGAATAGAAAGGAGGTTGCAATAATTGAAGATCCAAAGAAAATGGTTAAAGTGGGAACCACCATAGGATGGTAATTGGAAACCAAAATCATCATCATACTCAAGCAATATCGAGACATTTTCGCTTGGTCTCACCAAGATATAATGGGAATATTAACAAATGTTACGACACACTGGTTGAAGGCGAGTCCTACCATTGCCCCAATTCATCAGAAAAAGGGCCACTTAGTACTAATTGAGCGCAAACACTAGGAGAATAGGTAAGTAGGCTCCTCAAGGCCAATTTCATGAAAGAAGTCATCTACCCAGAATGGTTGGGAAATGTTATCATGATAAGAAAACCCAATGTGAAGTGGAGGACATGCATGGATTTCACTGATCTAAATAAGGCATGCTTGGAATTTAGTGGATGGTTTTAATACCCCAAAATTTTGTTTATAATAAAATAAAATAAACTTTAGAACAACTATAGAAATAACGATGCAAAATATGTACAATTCAATGTATGAAGGGGTAGGTCAAACAAAACAAAACACACAAGTTTGCACTAAGCAATGTTTTGGTTACCATTGGAATGGAATATACTACCACGGTAGTGCATGTTTGCCCAAAAAAACCCACAAAACACTATGCTTTGGTTATTGCGGTAATGCATTTCATTACCATAGTAATACATAAAAACTTGCACAAAATGACTATGTAAAGTTTCTAAATGCATGGGTTGTAACACCCCATTTTCGGTATAAAAAAACATTTAAAATCATTTTCTTATACATATATGTAAATATTAGAGTGAAAGGTTTTTTGGAGTAGATATATTAGAAAAATAGTTGATTTATTTGAAAACTTATTCTTCGTCTTTGACTACTTTTTCAAGCTGGTGGGACAACCTTCAGTCAAGGTGTCCAGACTAAGTCTGCTAAAAAAACCATGCCTTCCTAGAGTAGTATCGTTCAACGTTTATCTTTATTTGAGACAAGGTTTACCCACTATCAACTTGAACTTACAATCTTTGTCTCAGAACTATTAAAATAATTTTCTCTATATCCTAGGGTGGTACTATTACCTGAGTTATTTCTCTATCACTAATAGTTTATTAGTTGTAAAACTAGTTTTCATAGCATCATTAGTATCATGAACATTAATAGCAGAAGCATAATGTAGTAATGGTATGCCCAAAAGCACCCAACATTAGGGTTCATTCATTGATCAAATGGTCTTTAATCATTACATTCATGCTCTTAAACATACTAGTGTTCAAGTAACAACATAAATCAAAAATATCAAGAAATAAGGATAGTAAGTTTTGGCCCACTTCCCTCAGTTGGTACCCTAGTTTCTTGCATTTGAAAAGTGGAAGAAGATGAACTCTACGAGCCCAATTGATCATTCTAATTCACAGATAATCTAACAATATAGCAAGCACATCATATAATCAATCACTTTCATACATTAGGCGATACAAACATTAAATTATTTTTAGTCGGTCGAGGTAAGGTGGTCGATCCTAGGGTGATTTTTGTACGTCTTGTGAAGTGAATCCCAAAGGAATGTGACTGGTACTTAGGTTATGCATCTATATGTCCAGAAGTCCATAGATTTGGAAGATACGCGAGACACGATCGAGTTTCTGAAGCATGATCATATAGCCATCTCTTAATCTAGACGTTAATGCAAGAACCACCGCTGATTGTCCTTAGAGAAATCAACCACTCCAAGTGTATTATTATTTTGTTAAGAGTGATTATGTACTTGGTCACTAACATATTCAATATTAAATGATAATTATCTAAAAGATAGATCCATCATACCCTAATGCATATGAGTATTCACTGGATCATATCTTTACCATGCTTGAATTTTAGAATAGCCTATTCTCATAAACTATACTCATCTAGTAAATTTATGTGCATATCATTTTCATCTGCAAACAACATCAAGTATATGCTAAATCTATCACGGTCACGTACATATGATCATAGTAAACAATATACATTCAAATCATATTCTCATTATTCACATAATCAATAAAAATATAAATATTTAATCATATGATCAATAAAGGATGCATTCCACTACCACCTAGGCCATTTTGTATATAATATGCAAGCAAATACGGTTAAAAAGTGTGTGAGTTGAAAATCATCTCCACCTCGATTTATATGCACTTTATGCTACTTGATGCTCGTGGTGGTGTCAGTCTTATGAGATTTCTATAAAAGAATTTCAGTCTTAGTTGACATTCAATTTAGCTCCTAAACGTGAATTCAGGTTCAAAATGACTTCTAAAGTGTTCTCGGGTTTAAAGTAGGCCATGAACTTTGACGTGAGTTGTTTAAGGTCTAATTTATGAATTACATCTACAATATATCAAACTTCAAGAGGCCATGAATTGAGTTTTGGGACTTCATTTTATGAGATTCTTAGGTTTATCTTGTAGTGCTCGCGATGAAGAACGTCATGGCAATGACCATTTTTCTTAGCCAAACCCATGTCTAAACAGAAATGTTCACGAACTTGTTGGTTTGCAAATTCGTCCCATTTTTACACAATAATTTTGGGAAGATCGGTTTGGGGGTATCGGGGGTTGATTGGGATCATTCTGCAGTTTATTCTATAATACGCTTGACAAGGTTTAATATGGTAGTGGCAATTTCCTTGGATCACGCCTACACAATTCCAGAAATGACATGAAAGTTACTATTTTCGTAACTAATGTTATGCAATAATTTCAACCTTGGTTCGAGGGCTACGGTTGTTTGAATTTTTTGGTTCTAAAGGCATTGAAAAGCTTGTTCCAGTCATTCTTTGATGGTGAAGTGTTTGGACCTTTTTGAGCATTCTATGGTTTTCAAAAACTTTCTTAAAGTGGTATGGTCTTTTTAGGTCATAATGTAACTAAAACTTTACATGAAATAAAAGGAATTAAAAAAGAAAATTTTAAGAGACTAAGAAAAAAACTTATACCTCAACTTCAACTACTCTTCCTTCTAAACTCTCCTCCAAATCCTTTTCCTTCAAGCACACTTCAAATGCTTCAATTTGGTGTGAGGAGAATGGGGGGAGTGGTTTTCTATATATAGTAGAGCTTTGATCGTTAAGACTAGTATTTAAGGTATGGTGGAGGTTAGGTTAGAATAATGGATAGGCAAGGGGGTCATGCATGCTTGTTTGTAAGCAATTGTAAGTATTAATAGTGGTGGTTTGAAGAATATTATTGATGTAATTTAAGACCATCTTTACTTAATTAAAATAACACTATCTTCCTTAATTAATTAAAGATGATACTGGTGGTAGTTGGAAAATATTACTAATGTACTTTAAAGTTATTTTTATTTAATTAAAAATGATACTATTACTTAAAGATAATAGTAGTAGTGGTTAGAAAATATTATTTATGTACTTTAAAACCAATATTATTTAATTAAAAATGACACTATTAATTAAAGATGGTAGTGGTGGTGGTTGGAGAATATTATTCATGTACTTTAAAGCTATTTTTATTTAATTAAAAATGACAGTATTAATTAAAGATGATAGTGATGGTGGTTAAAAAATATTATTCATGTACTTTAAAGCTATTTTCATTTAATTAAAAAATGAAATCATTAATTAAAGATGATAGTAATGGTTGTTGAAGAATATTATACATGTCCTAAGTCATTTTTAATTAATGGTAGTGGTTGAAGACTACTATCATCATTAAAGATAGAGTTTAATCAATTTTATTATTTGTGACACTATTAATCAACTTTACTATTCATGACACTATTAAAATAATTAATTATGATTATTTGATTTTTAGTTTTTTATATTATTTATCATTTATTATTATTATTATTATTATTATTATTATTATTATTATTATTACCTTCGTTTATTAATTATTTTTTAAAATTTTTTATTTAAGGTTTCTCAGTATCCTGAACATTTTGACACAAAGCTCGTTGTCTATTGAAAACCCACTACTTGTTGACCCGAAGCTCATTGTCTATTATTATTGTTACTTTTTTATCAGTATGAACACTCCATTCTCATCACTCAAGCAAGCATGAACGATCTCTCTTCTTTTTCCTCTAGCCATCTTCTTGACACTCTTTCGTTTCCTAGCCATTCCACACAACAACCATAGTAGTAGGAAGAAGGAAAACCCAGAATACTGCACAATAGCTGCAAGAACCTACTTATGGACGTTCTTTTGGAGCAATCGAAGGATTTGATGGATCAAAGAAGATATAACGCCCCTATCTAAGTCCCAATGCATGGATCATGGTTTAGAGTTTGAAGTATTAGGATGCCAAGGTCATACAAGAATAAGGGATGGGAGAAATATTGTAACAACCTGAGCCCACTACGTACCAGTATTGTCCCCACCTTAGCCACCATTAACTGGGTGCAGGGTTTTGTCTTTGGCAAGACTCGAACCTAAGTCTCCCAAAAGCACTCGGCACTAATAAGGCTCGCAACTACTCATTTAGTCTAGGCATCGCTCTAGTGTCGGACCGATGTGGAATATTATAATCCACCCCCTTGGAACAATCCTGTCCTCAGGACTCACACCTATGTCACACCTACAGCGGTTTTGATACCATTTATAACAACTCGAGCCTACTACGTACCAATATTGTCTCCACCTTAGCCACCACCGATTGGGTGCAGGGTTTTGTCCTTGGTGAGACTCGAATCTGAGTCTTCCAAAAGCACTCAACACTTATAAGGCTCGCAATTGCTCATTTAGTCCAGACATCGCTCTAGTGTCGGATCGATGTGGGATATTACAAATATGCACTTAAGTCTACTTTTCATGCTGATTACCGCAGTACTGACCACAATATTGCCACCGTTTTCTTCTATTTCTGGACTTTTCCTCTAGTTATTGTGGAACTCTATCATGGTAATGTAATATATTTTTGACATTGTCCACTAGTTATCGTGGTACTTTACCGTGATATTGTATCTACACTTCTATAACTCCCACTAGTTATCGTGGTACTTTACTATAGTAGTATAACAAAATTTCCTTGATTCCTACTGGTTACTGCGGTAGCCTACAACAATAGTGCTTGTGCATTTTTTGTTTATCACTTGTGTGTTCTGATTACTGTAGTATTCCTTTTTCTTCTACAATAGTACACAAAAGCGGGAACATATTTAGACTCATCTAGGATGATCTCCTTGCATATTAAATGCTATATAAGATAATGAATCATTAGAGTATGGTTTCAAGGTGTTGGAAACACATTTAAACCTACAAATAATGCATTTAATCATAATCTTGAAGGTTAAAGGTTCAAAGAAATTTAGAATAACACCACAAGGACTAGGAGAAACTATGCATAAGGTGGAGATCACTTCTAAAATTTTAATTATTATCTTCATTTAAATAATGTATGTATGTATGCTTGTAGTCTAGGACTATGTTCTAAATTAAATGTATATGTTATGCCTTGCATATGCATGCTTAGAGTCGTATGATGAATGTATGCTGATGGGATAATGATCGATGCTATATAAATAATCAAATAGCATTCCTATGATAAAGAGAGAATGATGTTTGCCATGTTCACATGCTATTTTCCTATTTTATATCCGATTCCATTAAAGAAAGATTAATAAAGATGATAACTACGTATTGACACGGTGATGGATTTCATCGCGAGTGTTCCAACCCTGTGAAGGCCCTCATTTTTCACACACAAATTAATGAGTTTGATGTATGCATTTTCTTATATTTTTCTGAAATTTTAATAAAAATACATGAGTTTTTTCACTTTTATCGAAATTTTAATCATTTATTGAAGAAACTTAGGATAATTGAGGAATGCAATTTTGAAAAGAGAATACATTAATTACGGTGAAAATATAATTTTTGGGAGAAAATATGATTTTTTTGGGTGATTATTGGATTTTTGGGAGAAAAATGCTAATTCTTGCAAAAATGTGTATAAATGATGAAAATTGAGAAATAATAAAGATTTTGATGAAAATTGGTGAAATATTTAAGTGGATGAATTAAATAATTATAATAAAAATAAAGGAAAAAAATTAATTAAATACATACATACATACACACACACACACACACACACACACACACACACACATATATATATACACAAAGAGGAAGAGAAAAAAAAATTTGCTAGGTTTTCGATTGCACGGGTTTGGCCCGTGCGGGTTCGGGCCGCTAGCGCAAGCCCAAGCCCATGACGAACTCACCGGACGTGCGGGCCTTCGGCTCACGCAAGTTCAGACCGGGCGTGTGGGCCGGCCCACACGCCTTAGCTGCCTTCTTCTTAATTTTTATCAAATTTTTTGGTGTTTTTTAGGCGAGAAAACCAACAAATCCATGGTTTTTGGCCATAGTTTTGCTAATCTAATCAACCTCTTTACTAAGTCAATAGATGGGGACAACAAGGCACCTTGCATGGCAACTTATGAGCTACGTGGATGCCCATGTGGCACTCCTTTTTGCCATGCAAGGACACCTCTCCATGCAACAAACTCAGCTCATGAACAGATTCCCATTTCTATTTCTGCGACCCATCTTCAACAATTTGATTCTTCCTACTCCCATATCCGTTTTCCATGATCTTGGACTCTCTGGAAAGCTTTCAATCCCCTCTACAACATTGCACAAGCCATTGGTCGAACCCCCCATCCATTTGCGATTGAAATGATCGTGAAAGGATGCTGTTGGATATTGTTGTAGAATGAAACTATTGGGAGACTATGTTGAAGCAATCTTCAAGAAGCTGATTCCTAACCCATTCAAGGTCCATTCTTGAGGTAAAACCCCATGTTTTGTTCGTTGTTAAGTATACTTTAATCTCTAAGTGATGGAAATAAAAAACTAAAGTCTTAAACCTATTTTACAAAGTACTAAAGTTGACTATTTGATCAAATATTATGACAGTTCAAGCAGAGAATAGTTCTTGAAAGCGTTTTTAAGGCAGCTTTTGATGTAGCTAGGGACATCCGTTTAGACTGCAATGTGAGGCATTTCAAACCTCACATCTGATACTACAAGGAGGTATAAACCCCAACCCCTACGCCTCTATATGAATAGTTTTGTGTCCATGCCAAGAAGCCTAGTTACATGCAAGGTTTTGATACTTAGAAAATATTTTAAACTATTGATATGTGCTAAGTGTAGGGTGTATTTGAGAAGTGATCATTGCCTTGTTTGATTACTGATTTGATTGATAATTGAATTGTTAGTGTTTTGGAATCTGAGCTTTACAAAACATATGAAATAGTGCCTCAAATCAATGGGGTAGTAGAGATTGTTAGGCACTTGAAAACCTATAAGAAACTTGAACATTATAGAATCTGTTACATGGGAGAGAATGTAGGAGACCAATTGATTGACCAAAATTTGGTCTTTTGAGCTGAAATTTGGTGGAGTGGTCACTGAATATGTTAAGAATATGTGTGCTATATTTCGTCCCAATCTAAATTGGGTAAGGGGGTCAACTGATGCACCAATTGACTGCTTGTCACATAGGAAACGAGATTTCCTAGCCCCTGTTACGACACTTAGAAACCATAGCAAATGATGTCCAAAAATCAGAATCTAGAATTCTGGTAAATGTTTAGGAAGTGCAGATGAAATCTGAAAAGTTTTGCAAAAATCTAAAATATGAATTGATCGGAGAAAAATTGACAAATCTACAGCACAAAGAGAGCAAAAAGCTTGAATTTGGGCTATGTGTTGGAATTTGGGGATTTTAGCCTAATTGGCCCAATTTTGACCTAATTTGACCCGAATTAACCAAAAGTGACCAAAATTGATCATGTTGACCAATTTTGATCGAGTTTAACCAGTTGACCAAGTTTGACCAATCGACCGAATTTGACCGATTCAAATTTGGGTCAATCGAGACCGATTAGGGGTAGTAGAACAAGGGATTAAGCCACATTCTAAAGGTAACTAAAATTGAGTTTAAACAATGCAGCTTCGAGCTTACACTGCGGGACTGGGCCAGTTGTCGACGGGACATCGGTGCGCAGGACCCGAGGTGAGTAGTTTGATTTAGGTGTTTCTTGTAACTTGTGTTCCTTGCATAAAACTTGTGTGAAATGACATGGTTTAAATGGTTTCATGAGATTGAGAAACATTTGATTGATTTGAAACGTGTAGATGTACACAGGTAATGAGACCATAGGCTTGAGGGTCGAGCGTCTGGATTAGGGTACATGATGTGATTCAGATTAAACTCGAGGGTCGAGCATTGGGGATAGGGCATATGATCAATGCACCTAGCCTCAGACTCGCTCGAGTACAACACTCAGGGACCGAGCGCGGGGTTAGGATATCCGAGGAATACGCCTAACTTACGACCTGCTCGAGTAGCCGGTACGCCTAACTCATGACCCGCTCGAGCGATGACCTTAGGGTTGGATTTGATGATTTGAACCCTAGTCTTGAAACAGTTTTGAACAACATGTATTTGAAATGCTTTTCTATAACTGTTGTATTGTTTATAACTACTTTTATACAATGCCTCGCATTCATACTGCATCATTTTACTGTTCATGCATACATGCACTATTTTGGAAATTTTGGTTATGAGTAACATTCTGGTCTTACTACTCACTGAGCCACGTTGATTTTTAGGTTCACTACTCTACTAACATTTCAAGTTCTTCAGTAGCTGATAGAGGGAAGGGTGTGGTGATTGCCTAGTTCCCTGATGACTCATTTTCCCTTTTCTGGTCTTTTTGTTTAAGGTTGGTCATTCTTATGTATGTGTATATATGGTCAAATGTGTATTTTGGATAAGGCAATATGTAATACAATAACCACTCTTTGCATGTTTGCTTACTTTCACTTTTGAATCTTTCAATTATTCTGATATCACTTGTTGTTGAAGTTGGAAAGGCTTAACAGTGGTTAGGCGAACTTGACATGGTGAGTGAGTTCGTCGGGCCACTGTGCCGGTCGGGTCACCCTTCGGCCTAGGGAAGGGGCCCTGACAAGCCCTGACTCAACTTGCTAGTTATTTGTTTACTTGATTTGGAACTGGGTGTTTGGATTGACCCGACTTCCTTGATCAGTGAACTGAGAGTTTGGATTAACCTTATTTCACAAATGAGAAGGGTTTGAGCATTTGGATTGACCTCACTCCCTAGATTTAGAACACTGAGGTGGATTCCTTTCATTATTAACATCAACTGATAAACAACCAATTGTTTAAATCACCTAATCTATGAAAATGTTTGACACATATGTTTTATTTGATTGAAATAATGATTTGAATATTTGGGATAATTAGCTATGCTCTTTGAGCTTACCCTTTCTTTTTTAACATTTCAGGAAACTAGTAACCAAAGGCTGCATGAACATGTAGGATTTTACTCGAGCTATTTATTTCAAGAAGTTACTTTTTTGGTTTCATAATTTTGTCTTCTCGGGCATGTTGGCCCTAGCTTCTTTTTTAGTTTAAAGTTGTTTTATTAAATAAACTCAAAAGTCATTGTACCCATTGAATGTTGAAATTGATTTTCAAGATAATGATATTGATTTATTTTGTCAAAAGGTTTCAAGATAATTTTATGAAGTCATTATAAGTTATTGTGATTAGGATATTTCATAGAGTTGGCACACAAAGAAAGGTAAGAGATAAAAAAGAAAAAGGGATAAATGTGATGCTCTATCTCTCAGGTGACCATGATGTTATAATTGATGATTTGCACATGACAATAATGTGCCTGATTGTTGACTGGAAGGTATTTCGATAATCATGCCCTCCAAACTAAAACCAGTTAGGCCACTGGAGAGGCAGAATGTTACAAAGGTTGTATTAGAGACTAGGTGGTAGTTATTGGGTGAGTTTTTTTATTATGATACCAAAGGTACTAATAGAGCTCAGTTAGTAGAAACACTGGGCTAGGTGTTTACTTTGAATTGATTTAGAGTTTTAAGTAATGCTCTACCTCTTATTTTTGGATTAAAATTATTCTTGAATAACAAAGTCTGCTTTCAAAAAGTATATATTACTAGTATGTTTTAAATGTTTTGTTTGGATACGAAGATTACGAGTTGAGTTGATAGTGGGTAAGCCCTATCCTGAGTAAAGCTAAATATTAAAAGGGAGATTACTTATCCCGTTTAAGCAAGCTGGTTATTCTAAGTAAACTTTGTTTTGCCGCCTGTTCTAGATATTGTCCCTCTAGTTCATACAAGTAGTAAAATTTAAAAAAACATTTGAAATTAATTTCCTATCAATAAAAAATTTTCTACGAGAAAATTATAGTAGTGAAGGAGGAAGTATTACAATAAAGCACAAAGTGTTTACTAGAGAACAAAGGTGGTACTAAAGGTTGTATCGAAAATGGGCAAGTGATTGTTGGAGCTTATAATGGCAAAGGAAGGATTATTATGCTGCCTGAAGGAAAGGGGTGGGTAAAAAGAAAAAGAGAGAAGAAAACAATTCTCAACTTATTTGCCAAATGACTTATAACATTTCTCCAGATTAGGGTCTTCCTTCCCCAACTCGATCTCAATCCCTGAAAGGATGATCTAGAAATCCCCCAAGGAAAGCTTACTATCAAACACCCAAGAAGAGGGCAGCCTAATCATTTTTATCAGGTGCAAGTTTAATGATGTTATAATAGGCCAGCCATTGCCCTTATGCTAAGAAGAGACAAGGAGCGACACCGCCAAACCAGACATCACAAGAAGAGAAGTCATTGTGGCCAAGGAAGTCTTGGTTCAAGCAACCTAGTCGGAGGACGTATGCTCTTATTCACTGGCCTCAAGCTTCTATGAGCACTTGTCCATGTTGAAGCTCTTGCCCCTACTCTTCTTTGACTTGGTAGCCATTGGTTGGACAGGAAGGTTGGAAGGAAAACCTGGCAAAGCAAAGGAGAAAGAGAAATTAAAAAAAAGAAGGAAAAAGGAAAAGAGAGAAAGAAAGAAAGATAAGAAAAAGAGGAGGTTACCCAAAAAAAAGATCAAGAGAAAGGATCATGCATGCTTCGAGAAGACAGGCGAGCCTAAGAAGAATAGAGCACCTATGTCTTCTGAACAAAGACAAACACACCTGTATGACTCGACCAAGATCAACAAAACCTCTCTTTTTTGCATATGAGGAGGGGCTGTCTCAAGTGGCTGAGAAAGAAAGACAAAGTAAAAAGTCATAAAAGAAAACAAATGCTAATAAAATAAAATAATATATGGCATGCTTCTACCTGGTAACTTAAAGGATAATGACATTTCATTATCTTCGACTTACCTTCCTAAAAGGAAGAACTAGCTATCCTTCTAATCATTGTTTTTTTAGAGTTGCTAGTCACTAGAGGAACCTGACCCTCGAGGTATACCCAATTCTTGGGATAATATCACCTCTTACACCTGTGAGGCACCTAAAGATCGTAGGTCTAGCTGAAATATCTTAATGATAACATGAGCCACCTTCTTTTTTATCACAAAACCATGCTTTCGAAGATTGCCCTCTAGGTGTAGGGCTCAATTGGCCAAGCGTCAATCTCATTCGCACCAGAATACAACACATGGGCCAAAGAATAGGCAGTTGCAATCCATATTGAAATGTTAGAGTATAAATGGCTACAATTCCCTTTGGAGGGTGGCTTGGTCTCTGCCCTCTCCTTAGCAGCACAAGCTCTACCACCTGGGATCCTCAGCAGCACAAGCTCTACCCACCTTGGAACCACCAGGAAGGCTTGAAGGAAGTCCAACTCAACATGGGTGACCCTTGAGAGAAAAGAGTTCACATCAAGTCCAAGTCCTCGAATTCCCCCATCTCCTCCTCATCCCTAGAATTGTGTGCAAGCGTTAGTTCTACACTACTACCATCCCTTCTCTTCCTTATCGTGACCCCCCAACTCAATGTATAGAGGATGAACAAAAGTGCTTGGGCCAAAAATGGGATATGACTCCTCAATGATTTTCAAGTACGGTGAAACATCCAAAACCTCAATCTCTTAGTCCTACTAACTCTCAATAACAAGGGGTTTGGGCTCCTCTATTCTACCTGAGAATGAACAAACGCACGTTTGTCTCTATGCTCAACCCTAATTTTCTCCTCAGACTTATCCAAGACCTCCCTAACGAGACCCTCCATGAAAACCAAAACCCCTTGACATTGCTAAGGAAAAGAGAAAGGGTAGAAAATGATACCTAGGAAGCAATAGAGACTCTTGAAGGCACAAGAGAAACTCTGTTCACCAGGGAAAAGAGAAGGACAAATTATGAGTGCAAAAGTAGGAAAATTTTGAGGACTTCAATGATGTAGCCTAAGTAAATGAACATTAGTAGCTAGCCTAAGACCACCATTTAGAGACATGGTCGATCACCCGAGGACCATCTAATTCATAAGGTTCAAAACCCAAGGCAATTATTACGACCCATAATTGTGCAAGTTGCTCCCATTATCATGATTATTACACGAAACTCAAAAAAATGGTGTAGGCCTTGAGGATAATTATGAGGAGTCGCAACATAACAACCAAAACATTGAAAGCCCTTGACTTTGAATCGACACTCAATAACTTGGGGGTAGTTATTATGACCTCTCCTTGACCTTCAAGGTATGAATTGCCAAGGAAACTGAGATCACAACGAAAACAAACAATAGGTAAATGTTGGTCTAATTTGAGCATACCTTTTTGAGCTACACAACGGTCTGAATACACAATTCTTGTGGAAATTCATGAAAGTCCAACCAAGGCCCTCGGTCCATCAATGAACAATAGGCTTAGGATGCTTGGAGGTATGAACTAGATGAACAAGCGACACAAACCAGAGGACCAAGGGGTCTGAGGGCATATATAAAATGGCTCACGAACCAAGCTATACCTTCAAATGCCCGATGGAAGGACAACACCGGTCTGAGCATGCGGTACAAAGGGCACACACCAACCAAACAATTAAAAGATTTAGCACACAACGTAGAACCATGAGAATCTCCCCCACATTCGAGCAGAATGGTGAAGATATACCATATCTCCTATAAATTTGGAATCTTCCTTATTGAAGGAAAATTGTATTAATCCGATTTTACGAAAATCATTAAAATAGATAAAATACCCCAATAAATCTTAACCCAAGTAGAAAACTAGGGTAATGTAAGCTAAAGGGGGCATTAGATTCCTACTTTGTCATTGCACCTAACAATTTAATGATCTAAAAGGTTTTCTCTTTGCTTTTTTTCTTAATTATACTTTACGTTTGTTCCATTATGTATGCGATTTGAGGAGTTTTTTTTTAAATAATACAAAAAAATAAATTAATTTCAAAATGTCTAACTCCCCAATTTTATTTCATATATACTCACTTTTCAACAGTGCCTCGCCACCCGTACAAATAGGTGGCTTTTTTTTTATTTAATCCACGTGTAAAGACAAAGATTATTTACATGGAACGCCTTCCATATAAATCCCTATTTACATGGAAAGATTCTTTTCAAAAGACACATTCCATATAGGTTTTTTTTATCTTTTTTTTTTTTTAATACTGAGTTTTCAATTTGAGATTTCTCTGGTTTTTGCGTCTTCATTTTGTTTATTTTTTCAATCGTCTTCATTTGATTTAAACGCAGATGACTTGAATCATCTTTGCTTCGTGTTTCTGCATCTTTACATCATTCACTTTTTTTTTATTTTACGTTTTTAGTTGCGATTTGGATTCCGTTCTCCTTTTTGCGTCTTCACTTCGTTTTTTTTAGTCTTCATTTGATTTTAAAAAATGAGATGTAACCTTTTGTTTTTAATATTGAGTTTTCAATTACGATTTGAAATTTCATTATCGTTTCTACGTCTTCACTTCGTTTAATTTTTTTACACTATGTTTTTAGTTGCTATTTAGATTTCGTTCTCATTTCTATGTCTTCACTTCATTTTTTTTTAAGTTGTCTTCATTTGATTTTAAAAAATGAGGCGAAGGTATATTTTTTTAATCGTCTTTAGTTTTCTTTTATTTTTTTCAAATTGTATTCTTTTTAAAAAAAAAAAAAATCAGGTGACGCTGCCTTTACTTTAGATAGTTTTTTATTTTTTAAATGATCTTCACTTCAATTTTTTTCAAGTCGTTTTCACTTGATTACAAAGAAAAATCAAGTAAATGAGTCTTTTTTTTAAAATCATCTTCGTTTTTCTTTTTTGTTCAAATCGTCTTCATTTATTTTTTTTCGACATTAAATTATCTTGATATGTTATAAAAAAAATCAGGTGAAAATGTTTTCAGTGAAAACGACTTCACTTGACCTTTTTTTTCAAATCATCTTCACTTCGTTAATATTTTTTTTTTCAAATTGTCTTCACTTGATTTAAAAAAAAATACAAGATGAGGCATTTTTTAAAATTTGTTTTCATTTTTTTTTTCAAATTATCGTTGTTTTAAAAATTAACACACCTTCACTTCGTATATATTTTTTAAATAATTTTTAATTCGTTTATTTTCTCAAGTTGTCTTCTCTTGATTAAAAGAAAGAGGTGAAAGCGTCATTTAAATCAGGTGACACGAAGACATCTTCACTTGAGAATTTTGTTATCATATTCACTTTTTTTTTTTTTTAAGTCATCTTCACTTGATTTTTTTTCTAAAAATAAGGCAGGTGAAGCTAGGGTGTTTATCAACCCGACCAACCTGCCCAACCCAAACCTTTTAGGTTAGTTTGGGTTGAGTTGCATTAGTTATTTGGGTTGGGTTGAATTTTAAAGTGCCTAACCTGAAGGGTTTGGGTTGGGTTGCGGGTTGAACACTTAAAAACTCGAACGAAACCGACCCAACCCAATCTTACTTATTTTTCTTTTTTAATTATAAATGTTTTTAAAAATAAATGAAATAAGTTTTTGAAATATTTTTATTATATATAAATAATAAACTTATAAGTAAATATTTAAATTGATACGATTATTTATGTTATATCAAATCTTCTTCCTATATAAATACCATCTATTATTTTTAAAAACTAATAATAATTATTTTAATAATAATTATTTTTTCTTTCTACGAAATCCTCTATTTCACACTATAAGAATTTTAATTTAAAAGATGACATCATTAAGTTTTACTAATATTAAATTTATGTAAATCAAAGTAATAAGAAGATTTAAAAAATAATATTATTTTTATATGTATAATGAGTTGACTATATCTTATAATTAAAAATAAATATACAAAAATTTTAATTTAATTGTTACTTTGTAACAAAAACATTAAAATATAATAAAAAAATATTGAATTAGAGCCAACCCAATAAACCGACCCAATCCAAATCGAACCTGAACTATTTGGGTTGGGTTGGATTTAACCATAGATTGGTTTAAAGTTGGGTTTGAAGTAACTTCTCCAACCCGAACTGTTTGGGTTGAGTTGCGAGTTTACCCTAAACTCGACCCAACCCAACCCACGAACACCTCTAGGTGAAGCCTTTTTTTAGAAAAGAAAGGCGTTGAAAATGTAGTAAAAAAAAGATGCTTAGAAACGAAAATGAAATTCCAAATCGTAACTAGAAAAGCAATAAAAAAATGCTCAAAAACGAAAAACGCAATAAAAAAAGAGAAACACCCACAAATGAGGTGAATGTGAAGGTGAAAGTGTCTTTTTTATTTAAAAAAACAAGATGAAGGTGTCTTTTTTAAAAAACCAAAAATCAGGTGAAGACGTATTCAGTGAAGCTGCCTCACCGAGATAATTTTTTATTTTTCAAATCATCTTCACTTCCTTTATTTTTTTTTCAAAGTTGTCTTAGCTTGATTAAGAAAAAAAAAATTAGGTAAATGCATCTTTTTTTAAAAAATCATCTTCATTTTTTCTTTTTTTTAAAAATTATCTTCGCTTCGTTAATTTTTTTAAAAATCGTCTTCGTTTTTCTTTTTATTTTTTTTAAAAAATCATCTTTGCTTTGTTAATATTTATTTTCAAGTCATGTTCACTTGATTTAAAAACAAAAAAAAAAAAACAAGGTGAAGACATCTTTTTTCTAATCGTCTTCTTTTTTTTTTTCAAATCATCTTTGTTTAAAAAAAATAACTAGATGAAGACGCCTTCACTTGGTATAATTTTTTTTTGTTAAAAATCTTCAATTCGTTTATTTTTTTTTTCAAGTTATCTTCATTTGATTAAAAGAACGAGGTGAATGTGTCTTTTTTTAAATTGTCTTCGATTTTCATTTAAACTAAGTGACACGACGATGTCTTCACTTGAGATAATTTTTTTAAATTATCTTCGCTTCGTTTAATTTTTAATCATATTCGCTTCGTTTATTTTTTTAAGTTTTCTTTACTTGATTTAAAAAACTGTTTTCGTCTAATTATTTTTTTTAAACAATGCGAAGACGCTTTTATTTTCTGTTTTTGTTTCGTGGTGTCTCTCTTTTTTTTACTACATTTTTCATTTCTGGACTTGAAAAAAATAAATGAATTAAAATTTATTTTACAAATATATATACGAAGTGAAGACATGTTAATTTTTTTTAAATAAAGATAATTTGAAAAAAATCGAAATGATTTAAAAAAAGGCGCCTTCATCTTTTTTTTTTAAATCAAGTGAAGACGATTTGAAAAAAAATATTAACAAAGTGAAGATGATTTGAAAAAAAAAGTCAAGTGAAGTTGTCTTCACTGAAAATGCTTTCACATAATTTTTTTTATAATATGACAAGATAATCTAGGGTCGAAAAAAAATTAAATTAAGATGATTTGAAAAAAAAGAAAAACGAAGACGATTTAAAAAAAGATGCCTTCACTTGGTTTTTTTTTTGTAATCAAGTGAAGGCGATTTGAAAAGAAAAAACAAAACGAAGTGAAAATTTGAAAAATAAAAAATTATCCCAACTAAAGGTAGCTTTACTGAATACGTCTTCACCTGTTTTTTTTTTAAACGAATACAATTTGAAAAAAAAAGAAACCTGAATCCAAATCGAAGTGAAGACACATAATGGAATCTAAATCGCAACTGAAAATATAATATAAAAAAAAAAATTAAATGGAGTAAAGATGTAGAAATGTGAAGCAAAGATGATTTAAGTCATTTGTGAATCATCTGCGTTTAAATCAAATGAAGATTGAAAAAAATAAACAAAGTAAAGACGCAAAAACGAGAAAAATCTCAAATGAAAAACTCAATATTTAAAAAAAAGATAAAAAAAACTATATGGAAGACGTATTTTGGAAAGACGCCTTCCATGTAAATAAGAATTTATATGAAATGAGTCTTTTTCTATGTAAATAGAGATTTACATTGAAGGCGTCTTTTGAAAAGACGTCTTCATACGTGGATTAAATAAAAAAAATTACTTGTGAGTACGTGTGGTGAGGCACTGTTAAAAAGTGAATATATATAAAATAAAATTGGAGAGTTACATATTTTTAAAATAATTTATTTTTTATATTATTTAAAAAAAAAATTCCGCGATATGATGGCGTTGATCAAACATAATTAAATATTATATTTTAGTTTCAAAACCGACACAGTTTCACTAACCCGACTCCACCGCCAACACGGAACTGTTACGTTTCCTTCTCTCGCCATAAAACCAATTCAACCTTTCCCATTCCAACCCGAATGCTGCTTGCGTTTCTCCTTTCCGAACAGATGTTATGTAAAACCACGAAACTTAATATTTTTCGCAATTCATTAATTTTTTGTCACCTTAGCTCTATTCAATTCTTCTTCTACTAGTACTTAGTTTCATCTGTTTCTCTGTCCTTGATCTGAATCCAGTGCGCAAATCCCATGGCTACTGCTGCTATACTTCCCTCTCACAACTGCTTTGCTGGAAGTACCTGTCACGGTAACGAAAGTCCTTCTCCTCCGAAGTCAGGCAAAAGTGGCCGGAGAAAGAAAAGTGGTCAACCATCGGAGAAGCGAGGAAGAAGAGCTGATGGACCGGCGGTTGTGAGGTTTCCGAAGAAAGATCTCGCTATGGAGCAAGTTAAGATCCTCAAGCATGGCGAGGAGCTGAAATCCCCGTGGAATGTTGTTGTTGGATCGGCAGGAAATGACGGCGGTGATGATTTGTCGTTGCTGAAGGTGGCTCAAGATGAGGATTCTTGTTTGCTTTTGTAATACCCCAAAATTTTGTCAAATAATAAAAATAAATAAATTTTAATGATTTTAAGAAATTTTCGGTGCAAATGGTGGGTTGGCACATGAAAAATAAATAAAATTAGAGATATAGTGAAAATTGAACAAATAAAACCTTAATTTGATAATTAAATGAAAAATTAAGGTTTAGTAAAATAAATAAATAAAAATAAAGTATAAATACACATATTGACTAATATGTGAGTAAATAAGG
>JAJIYU010004419.1:0-24422 GCA_030144865.1 Tinospora cordifolia | reverse complement strand
CCCAAAGTTGAAGCAATAGTTCCCAATGCTCAAACACCAAGACAATCACCCAAGAAGAATCCCCAAACTAAGAACTTCTCACACTCAAGAGAGAAAAGAAAAGTGAGAAGGGGTGGCAAGAAGAGGGCTTGAAGCACAAGATGAAAACTCCACTCTTGTTGCTTGGGATGATTTGATTTGTGAGCATGGGGGGTTTATATAGGCTTCAAAAGTGTATAAAATAACAAGTTTGTGGTGCTCTCATTGTAAGAAACTTGCCAATAATTCAAATTTTCGTGCCCTCCAAGCACAAAAGATTAGCAAGTAATTTTTTTGGAAATTTTTGGGATTTTAGAAACCATTTTTTAGATTTTTGAAGCATTTTTACTAATTTAATTCGGGTTTTCAGTTATTTATCAAAGCAGCTTAATCGCAGCTGTCGGATCTTCCTCGATTGCATCAACAGATCACGAATTCGTTATTGCGGATGGATCTTCGGCTGTTCGATCAGGCGGGTTCGATCTCAGGCGTTGGATCATTCTCGAGCGCATCAACCAGATCACAGTTGAGATCAACGAAATCTGCATGGTCTGTCAGATCATCCTCGAGTGCGGCGTTCGGTTCGCGATGGATCGACAAACGTCTTTCTGGGCTGTTGGATTTGCATCGAGTTTCGCACGCGGATCTCAGATCGATCACAAAGTTGGATCCTCGAATCTCAGTGCTCGGATTGTCCTCGATCGCGCCACTGGATCGAGAACTCGTTTTCGCGTGTGCGTTGTGCGTCATCGGATTGGGTGGATTTGATCATAACCGTTGGATCAACTTCGAGTGCCTCATCGTTGGCGATCAACGAGTCGTGTCTGGATCTTCGGATTTGCCTCGAGTGCAGTATTCGAATTTTCGTTCGCGATCGATGTCGTGCGCTTCGATCTAGACCGTTGGATCGATCGTGTTGATTGCAGATCGTCAGATCTTGGTGATTCGGTGCTCTTGGACGTTGTTTAGGGCTTTGATCTCATTCGTTGGATTGGACAGATTCGTTTTGAGCTGTTAGATGCAGTTTCTAATTACCAAATTGTTTTTCTAAGTTGCAATTATCCGAAATTTTGCCAATTAGACGCTTTCTAAATGATATAAACTTGATTTTCTTGTGTATTCCTTTCTATTTTGATGATTTGCTAATATTTTTCTCTTTCTAATTATTTAATATTGTATTTATTTGATATTTTTTTATTTTCTTAATATTTTTAATGCCAATAATTAAATAATCTATGTTTCCTATTTTTATGTATTTTTATTTATTTTATATTTCATTTTCAGATAATAATTTATGTAATTATACACTAATAGTGCTTTATTTATTTTTAATAAATACATGTACACTACATTTTTACTTAATTATACAAATTCTCTATGTACATATTCCCATAATATGTAACATTAACATTTATTATGCTAACACACACCTTATTCATTCGCATATTAGTCAATATGTGTAAATACTTTATTTCTATTTATTTCTTAAATAATTCCTTAAATTTCATAACTAATTCTACTAAACCTTAATTTTCATTTAATTATCAAATTAATGTTTTATTTGCTTAATTTTTCTATATTTCTAATATATTTTATTTTTTATGTGCCAACCCACAATTTGCACCCAACATTTTATTAAAATCTTTGAAATTAATTCACTTAACTTATTTTATTTATTTTAAATTATTTGACAAAATTCTGGAGTATTACATTAATCAATAACTTCCTAGTAAAAGTCCAGACTGAGGCCAAAGCTGGTACTAATCTAGTGAGATGCTCGCACATAACTCAGTCAGTAGCTTAGCTAGTTCATCAGTCAGTGACTTAGTCGTATGTCATTGGACTAAAGTTTAGAGTATAGACTATGAACTACCAGTCCTATGGAGGAATTGGGCAGTAGAGACATTGCATACTTAGACATTGCATACTTAGGTCTAAGGAAAGACCTTAGGTATAGCTTGGGTGTTGTCAAGGTTGCACAATGGATCATAAATAAAATCTTTTCGGACATAAGCTAGAGACTAACAATGTGTGAAATGAAACACTTAATTGGTTAGGAAACGAGATCGAGAAGATCCCATATCCTTGGTTTCTATGTGCTATGGGGTGCATAGGAATTTGGGGATATGGAGGAATCCTAGACTTAGAGAATGGCGGACCATGTTTGGTGAGTGATCAGTGGTTTTGGACAAACTTGTTTCCCTATTCTTGGTTGGTATGGGATGGTCAAATTTAGTGGGGCTTGGGAAGCCTTGGACATCAAGACACTTGCAAAATTGTTTGAGTGTAGTGAAATCTCTGGGTGGAAGCCTATGTTGATGGGCAAGAGTGGTATGAGACGCTCAAATCCAAAAGCATAAGCTGAAGCGTAAAATTTCTCTATGCTAGCGTGCTATTTGTGATGATATGTTGTGAATGTTTTACTTGCATGCTTGATTATGTACTTGAAATGTGTATCCTATAAGATTTAAATTTGAAACCAAATCCTATACCCAGAATTGAACAATTCATTGTAGACTTAGAAACATAAACCAATAAGCCACTGAGAAAATGAGAACTTAGAGACATGAATCTAGAGTCATGCTAGTATGATAGAAATAAATACTCTTATGTGCATGGGATTTCTTCGATCAATTGATGATGATTGAATGGATCTTTGGTTGTAGATAAATGGTTGGATCCAAGAGACATGCTACAAGAGCTACTTCATCTGATGAGACTGAATCGCAGGGGTAGAGGGCGTAGGTTAACCAGATTGAGGCTCAGGTTGGGACTATGTTGACTTTAGAGTTCTAGGATGAGATTACTAGACAAGTCACCGAGCAGATTATGAGAGTATTATTGTTGCCACAGATGCAAGCACAGGCTGCACCAGAGCTGTAGACACATGCCCCACCCCAGGAGCAGATACTGGTACAGCAACCGGCACCCATGGTAGGGGTTCCAATCTGTTAGAAGGCGCAAGAAGAAATTGAAGATAAGGAATATAGGACAATGTTGATTGAGTTATAGAAATTTTGCCAGTCCCAACGTGATGATAAATCTAAAAGCATGGCTACATGTCATTGGTAACAAGAGTTAGATGAGTACCTGGATATGCTAGGAGCTACAATACCTCGCAGAGTTATACTGGCCACACATTAGTTTAAGGGACCAACTAGGAGTTGGTGGTGGATGGTGAAGGCAGATCTGAACATCGACGTTGGACACATGAACTAAGAAGAATTTAGAGAGATATTTTACAAGAAATTCTTTTTAGAAGCTACACAAGTACAAATGGAGTCTGAGCTCATCAAGTTGACTGAGAGAGACATTATAGTATTTGAGTATGAGGTCAAGTTCACTGAATTGGCCAAGTTCGCACCTGAACTGATCAAAGATGAGAAAATGAAGGCCAGCATGTTTGTAGAAGGATTGAAGATTGAGGTTCACAGAGTGGTGGACCCAATGGGTCTGAGGACTTATAGAGAAGTAGTGGAGAAAACACTATTAAGGGAACGAGATATTAACTTCGAGTAGAAGTTGAGAAACAAGGGTAAGAGACTGAGCAATGGCAAATAGTTCCAAGGGAACCAAAAGAAATAGAATCAGAATCAGCTTCAGAGGTAGCAGACCTAAGGTACAATTGACAAGGAGTAGGCACGCAGAGGAGGAACATGTTACAACTATGGGTAAAAGGGACATCTTGCTAGGGATTGTCAAAACCAGGGACCACAGAGACAGATCTAAGGGCAGAATAATGGTCAAGGTAGGAATGTAACACCCCTTAGAAATAGGTTTAACTTCAACCACAAGGTGGGTTGGGTCCCATGTTAAATTTACAAGTACATAAACTACATCTCGATTCCTTTATTCTAACTATTATTGAACTTTTCATGAGTCCCTCATCCAATTTGATCAATTTTAAATTCAATAAGGCGTTACAAGTAGAAAAATGAATATCTCTAACTCTTTATTTATTAAAGAAAGTAAAGAAGTACATTATTGAATTCATAATCAAGAGTACATAACTCAAAATTTTAAAATAAAAATTCAGTTGAAGTCTTATTCAAAATTGGGCAACATTCCCTTATATTAAAAAAAGAAGCTTTTCAAAAAAAAAAAAAAAACTTTTTAACTATCAGATTTTCATTGCCATCATATTCAATTTCCTGAAATGTTAAAAAGAGAGAGGTGAACACATAGCCCAGTGGATCATTCATCAAACAACTAACTTACTATTTCAAATCACTAACATATCCAAATTTACACACTTCCATACATTAAGTATTTCACACAACAAGTTGGTTTCAAGTTGAGGTTATGATGGAAAGGGGGTCTATTCCCTTGATGTTCTCAATTTAGATAACCCTCCATAGGGTGGAAAGACATTCTTTTGTTACTTTCCATTGGACACCACGTACCAAGTATCTCTTAGTTGCATTTTGCAACCACACACTCTAAGCATGTGTTAAAAACACCCATAGCACCTATGCGGGTCACTATGACAGTACATGGTTCTTATCTTCACTTTCTCATATTCAAATTCACATAACCATGATACTAAATTAGAATATTAAATATCAAAATTTAAACATCTAAGAAAGCATGAAAACACATATAGCATTCTTGAAAACTTAAAAGCAAACCTAAGCATGGTTTCGAGGCATTAGTATGATCTCATGAATGATTAAAAACGTGCAGACATGCTAAACTAAAATTTAAATATGATTAATCCTGCTAAAACTGAATAAATCATGCTATAAACTAAAAAATAAACATGCACAAACAAGCTAGTAACTTGAAATAACAAGATAGAAGTTCTAGAAATACCCTCCACCTCAATCCGAGTTTCATGTTGAATTCGGCAGAGGTTCCCCTTATCTACCACTTTTAGAACTTCAAGAACTTTCAACCACCAACAAAAGTTCTCAAAAAAACTCACTAGAAGACTAAAGTTAAAGCTTCTCACTTGTGAACACAAGAGAAGTGAGAAGAGATGCCAAGAAGAGGGCTTAGAACAAGCAAGAAGGAAATCTCGACTCTTGCTTTGGGATGAGAAAAAGGAGAGCATGAGGGGGTTTATGTAGATGTTCAAGAACACTAGGGGGATGTCTTGGTTAGTCTTGGGCAGCTCACAAAGTTTTGGCAAGTTTCCAAACAAGAGGGGATGGTTTGCTTTGGAATAGGCAAGTGTGCTCATGGGACCACTAAGACTTGCTAATTGCATATGAGCTATTATTTGATTCCCTAGCATATTTCTTATTTAATTTAAGAGAATATTTTCAGACTTTGATCCATTCTAATCTCAATTGGGACGTCCCATATTAGGCTGATTCATGGTTTAGAAATATTTCCTATATAACACTTTGCTTGGTCATCACACATGCATGAAATGGAAACCTTCCATTCTTGGCGTTATGGAAGATCTTTCTTTATTGTGTGCATGACATCATCTTAGCCTCTTCCATTTGGACGTCCAACTTATTAGAGATCCTTAAAGGTTTAGAGATTTCTAATCTAGTCATTAGCCTTGCTCATGAAGAATTTGTAATGTGGCTAACCCTAATAGTGGCACACCAAGTGAGGGCATTTTAACCATCTTGCATGGGAAACCCCTTTTGATTTTGGCGCCATGGCTGGTTTCTAATTGTGAGACTTCTAATTTGGCCTTTTGTGGGAAAAATGAATGGCTAGGGGTGTATACTATCACACAAGGTGGCCTACATGATCATTCTTGAAGTTTCCCCAAAATGGCTAGGGTTTAAAAGTGAGCCTGGGACGTTTTACACATGTATGGAGCGCACACACATATGGGACAATTGAGATTTATGTAGCATAGGTGTACAAGATCATTTACAAGGCACATGGGATCATTCTTCATGGATTCAAATAAGGGAAACATCCCATTGAGGTTGGGTAGGGTGATGGTATACATGATCATGATGTTCCACCCGTGTGACTTGCACATGCTTAGGGGCGGCCATGCCTTCATGGGTTCACAAAAATCAAATAAAAATTAATATCTCCTTGTTTACAAGGAATTATGATTTATAACTTATAGTTTTGGAATCACATAAAAAAATTAAGAATTTTAATATATGGTTTGACCAAATTGGTTTTCATTTACTTTCCTTATTTAGAACCCACTGAAGGCACTATAAAATGAAAATGCAAATCTTGGCCAATTGTCTTGATTTTTGGATATGTTGTTTATTTTGTTAGTTTATGTCATCCCGTTTTGTTTTGGGTTATTTTGATTCCTCGAAGTACCCTAAATGTCAATTCTTTCTAACTTGGACTCCCTGAAGGGTGTTTGGGAAATGAAAACCCTAATCTTAACCAATTATTCTAATTTTTGGATATGTTGTCCAATTAGTTGGTTCATGTAACCTTACTTCATTTCAGGTTGTTTTGGATCCCTAAGGGTCATCAAATGAAACTTTTGGAAACCTGCCAAATTTAGCCCCAAAATGAACCTAATTTCATTTTGCACTCAATTTCACTGAATTGATCTTGAATTTCATTTAATTAAATAGAGAGTTTTTAGGGTATTACAACCTATCCTCATTAAAAAAATTTCGTCCTCGAAATTTGTTCATAATTAAGGATTTCTAGTGAACAGGTGTGGATACTTTGTTTCTTCTCATTTTTGAATTCCCAGGTAGCTTCTTCCACCCCGTGATGTTTCTCCATTACCTTCACTAATGGGATATCCTTCATTCGTAGACTTTGTACATTATGGTTGAGAATTTTGACTACTGTTTCCTCGTAAGTAGTATCATTTTGAATATTTACTTCCTCCTAGTGAATGATGTGAGAGGGGTCAGGTTCATACTTTCTCAACATGGATACATGGAATATGTTATGAGCTGAAGTCATTCGGTTTGGTAGGTCCAACTCATAAGCACATTCCCCGATTCTTCTAAGTATTTCAAAAGGTTTGACAAACCTCAAAAGTAACTTCCCTTTGAATCTGAACCACTTGATGCCCTTCTAAGGACTAATTCTCAAAAATACCTTGTCCCCAACTTGGAACTCTAGTGGTCTTCTCCTCTTGTCAGCATAGCTCTTCTAACAATTTTGTGTTGTAGTCAGTCTCTTCAGTATTAACTTGACTTGGTTATTCATTTTTTCCACCAAATTTGGTTTAGTTAATACATGATCCTTGAGTTCAACCCAATAGGTAGGTGATCTACAGGGTCTTCCATAAAGAGCCTCGAATGGAGCCATCTTAATACTAGCCTAATAACTATTGTTATATGCAAGCTCTGCCAAGTGTAAGTACTTGTTCCAATTCCCCTTGAAGTCTAAAACACAAGACCTCGACATATCCTCTAAAATCTGAAGTTTCTTAGACTGACCATCTGTCTGAAGGTGAAATACTGTACTCATGGTGAGGTTAGTACCCCTCTCCTTCTGTAGACTCTGCTAGAACTGTGAAGTGAAGTGAAAGTCTCTGTCAGACACAATAGTCTTGGGCACACCCATGAAGCACGACGATTTCTTTCACATAAATTTCTCCCAGCTTACTAACTTGGTCTGTTGTAACACTCCAACCACCTAGAAACAGGTTTAAGCTCAACCACAAGATGGATTGGATCCTACATTACATTTACAAGTACACAACTTGCATTTCGATTATTTTATTCTAACTCTTATTGAACCTTTCATGAGTGCCTCACCCAATTTGATCAAATTTAAATTCAACAAGGCATTACAAGTAGAAAAAAGAATATTTCTAACTATTTATTTATTAAAGAAAATAAAGCAGTACATTACTGAATTCAAAATCAAGAGTACATTACTTAAAATTTTAAAATAAAAACTCAGTGGAAGTCAAAAATTTTAAAGTGGGCAACATGCCCTTACATTAAAAAAAGAAGCGTTTCAAAAATAAAAACTTTCTAGCTATCAGATTTTCATTGCCATCATATTCAATTTTTTGAAAATGTTAAAAAGAGGGGTGAACACATAGCCCAGTGGATCAACCATCAAACGACTAGCTTATTATGTTAAATTTCTAACACATCCAATTTCACGCACTTTCAAACATTAAGTGATTCATACATCAAATTGGTTCAAGTTGACGTTCTGATTGAAATGAGTTCTACTCCCTTAATGTTCTTAATTTAGATACTCCTCTTTAGGGTGGAAAGACATTCTTTTGTTACTTTCCATTGGACGCCACGTACCAACTATTTCTTTGTTCTATTATGCAACCACACATTTCAAGCATGTGTTAAGAACACCCATAGCATCCATACGGGTCACTATGACAGTAAGTGGTTATTATCTTCACTTTATCATATTCAAATTCACATAATCACGATACTAAATCAGAATATTAAATCTCAGAATTTAAACATTTAAGAAAGCATGGAAACACACATAGCATGCTTGAAAACTTAAAAATAAACCTAAGTATGGTTTTTAAGCATAGTATGATCTCATGAATGATTAAAAACATGCAAACATGCTAAACTGAAATTTAAATATGATCAATCATGTTAAAACTAAATAAATCATGTTGTAAACTGAAAAATAAACATGCATGAACAAGCTAGGAACTTGAAATAACAAGATAAAAGTGTTAGAAATCTCCTCCACCTCAATTTAAGTTTCTTGTTGAATTTGGCGGAGGTTTCCCTTATCAACTACTTTCAAAACTTCAAAAACTTTTAATAACCAGCAAAAGCACTCAAAACAATTCACTAGAAGACCGAAATTAAAGCCTCTCACTTGTGAACACAAGATAAGTGAGAAGAGATGCCACGGAGAGGGCTTAGAACAAGCAAGGAGATTGCTTTGGGATGAGAAGAATTAGAGCATGAGGGGGTATATATAGATGTTCAAGAGCACTAGTGGGATGTCTTGGGCAACTCACAAAGTTTGGGCAAGTTTCCGAACAAGAGGGAACAGTTTGCTTTGGAATAGGCAAGTGTGCTCATGGGACCACTAAGACTTGCTAATTTCATATGAGCTATTATTTGGTTCCCTAGCATATTTCTTATTTAATTTAAGAGAATATTTTTATACTTTGATGTAACGACTCTTGTTTTTTTTGGACATTGAGTCGATGGGCTTGACATGTATTTTTATGTATTAATTAGTGAATTATAAATGAAAATACATAATTTTACGGGTATTGCATAATTTAATGTGTGAATTAAATGAAAGTACGTGATTTTAGAAAAGAAAATTAATTAATGTGGGAATTAAAATAAAATAAAATAATATGATGAGATAAATTAATACAATACATTAATTCTTGCATACATACATATATGTGCATGCATACATGTATAGGTACATATATATGTAAAAATAAAAAGACATATATGATGATCAATATATATATTAAATAAAACATGTTGATTAGATAATGAAATTAAATCTATATAAATATATGTGTAAAGATATAAATGAATGAAATGAGTTAATTACAAAAATAGATGATTATCATAATGAGTTGGATAATCAAAAGAAAATAATAATAATAATAATAATAATAATAATAATAATAATAATATTATTATTATTATTATTATTATTATTATTTAAGAATAATAAGAGATAAGGGTGATAATTTGGATCAAAATAATGCAAAAAAAATAAATGCATAATAATAAGGGATAATCCAATGACTTGGATGGATAAATGAAGCCACTATTTGACTTTTTTAAGCAATGGGACCCACTCCCAAATTTGCCTATGTAAACCATGCTCTCATAGCTCATTCTTCATTCATTCTCACATAATTCATCCGAGAAAGAAGAAAAAAAGGGAAAAGAGAAAGAAAAGGAAAAGAGAAGTCACTCATTTTTGGAAATCCAACAGTAAGGGTAAATCATTTTTACCTCTTTTCAATTCTGAATTATTATAGAAATTGTAAATTTTAGTTTTATGGTATAGTTTCAATTAATGTATTAGTTTAATGCGTGACCCAAAATCAGAATTCATTTTTTTTTAGGAATGAAACCACACAATATACGAGTAGAATACGAATATATATATTATTTGTATCCTCGTGGACCCTAAGGAATTATATGGTACATATAGGGGGTTTATCCATTAATACTGAAATTTTAGTTGGTAGGTACTGAAATGTCCAGAATGAAACTCTGAACTCAATGACATTGAAATTATGCTTTTTAGAGATCAATTAATATATTAAATTTGCATTTATACAATTTGAGGATTAATTAATTAAGATAGAGAAAAATGTATATAGGGTAAAAATAATATTAAATAATAGGAAAAAATATTATATAATATTGTATAACATTATGAAATACTTATTAGGGAAATGTGTAACATAGGAAATAATATTTATGTATTGAACCGCCAAATTTATATAAATGTCTATTTATTATGTACCAAAGGTAGGATACATGTCGACAATATATATTTGTAGTATTTTGAGTCAATATTAAATGCTTAATTGACCTTGTTAATCACGTTGACCTTGTCAATTTGACAGGCTCGCAAGGGTTAGGTTTCGATAGAGTTGACTGCAATTGACCAAGTCAATCCTTTGATTGACCAAGGACCATAAAGTTAGATTTAAGCCAAGTTTTATGTAGATATTAAGAAACTAAGTTGATCACGCAAGATCAAACATCAGTGAGATGTGACCGGTCACTAGAGGAGCACTGAGAGCTGAGTATCCTTGTGAATAGTGCTTTTTAATTTATTACTTAACTTGTTATTCTGTCATAAATGAAATGTTCTTACATATTGAAATGCATTTGCAATATTTAAACGTGATTTAAATGAAAATGTGCACTGAATGTTGAGGTGCGGGTGTAGGTTAGGGTACTGGTTGTGGTAGAGTATTGAGGACGAGAGGCTGTTGTACCCAAGGGGTATGGTCAGGCCAGGTCAATCAATTGGGCTCCCCTAGAGCATTGAAGACGAGTGGCTATCGTATTTAGGGGCACGGTTGGGCCAGGTCTATCAATTGGCTCCCTATGATATGATATGAGTATACGTCTAACTATCAGGTTTCACCTGCTCGAGTGGATTTCTGTGTTTTCAGTATTAAAAATGTTTTCAAAATGGAAGGTATATGACTGCATTGTGGATTTAGCATTTATAAACTATTGCAGTCAATCGCATTATTATTATTGTGCATTCATACATGACATTATTTTTCTAAAATTCTTATTCTGAGTTATAGATTAGGTTACATTACTCACTGAGTTGTTGTGGACAGAATTGGCTCACTACCGTAATATTTCAGGTTTTTCTTCTGCGGATAAAGGGAAAAAGGTGGTTATCGTGTAGAACACACTATGTTTACTTTGGTAGGTTTCCTTACGCGGTTTATTATTCAGAGGGTTAGTATAATGTATAGGAAGTGAGAAAAATATTGTAGATATTTTGACTTAGACATTTTCGCTACTACTACACTCAGAAGATTGTATATATAGTTAACTTTTGTTCAAAAAAATAAATAAAAAAATTTCTACTGTAATTATTTGTTCTAGTTACTTCTGCATTTATTATGCTTACCCTAATAGTGATGGATGGTGGTTTTAAGAGGCTTAACAGTGTTTTGGCGAGCTCTATATTGAGAGAGGGTTTGTTAGAACACTGTGCCTGTTGGTTCGTCCTTCTCTATAAGGAAGGGGTCCTAACAATGTTGGTATCAGAGCACAAGGTTTTTCAGTTAAAGAATAGCAATTGGTGCTAACCGAAGAAACCTCAGAGTAATCGCAAAAGTTAGGAAAACCCTAGGAATGACTTAAAGTAGTATAATAGAATTATGGACGAAAACTTTCTGACTTCTGATTGACAGGAGGAGGAACCGAGTGAGAGTGGCTATATCATGAGGGGAATTTGACTGTCATTGGGAGTTATTGAGTTTTAAGATTTAGAATTTGAACCTAGGGGATTAGACTATTACTTGGAGATAGCTACCTTAACGCATAGTTATCTTTTGTTATAATCACTAAAATTTGTGGTCTGCTTAATTTGGAGAAATGATGAAAGTTTAATATTTTATGCAAACGACGATGCTTACTCGATGCGGGAGACCATGTAGGATCTCGAACCAGTGGCGCCACCACCACCCCCTCTGATTCAGCCCAAGCAGGATCCCATCTAAAGGTTCGAGGCTATGATTAGGGCATCTACTAAGGCTACTCAGGCCTAGACAGCCTTATTGAGAGAGAGACTGTATAGGATTAAGGCTGAGCGACAGAGGGCTAAGCCAGTAGCACCCCTTGTACCAGTTGTACCTAAGAGAGTTGTAGACTGCGCAGAGGTAGCCCCAGTGATACTGGCAGATGAGGCTACTCATGATCGGCTTCTAAAGAGGTTTCTGAATTTGAGACCCAAGGAGTTCCATGGAGGTCTGAGTTTGGACGTAGTAGAGAAGTGGCTTCAGAACATTGAGAAGATCGTTGAGACTTTGAAGTTGTCTAAGGGGAACCAGGTACTCTTTGCTACACATATGTTTGAAGATGAGGCTACGATCTGGTGGAAGGCCACTCAGACTATAGAGGGTCAGATTACTACATGGGCCTATTTTTGGGAATTATTCTTGAGCGCTTATATTCCTGAGATAGCAAGGGAGCATAAGAAGGTGGAGTTTTAGACCTTACGATAGGAAGACATGTTGATAAGGGAGTATACCTACATATTTCTCCAACTGGAGGTGTATGAACCTGAGTTAGGGGCTAACTCGAGGAAGAAAGCAAGATTCTTCCATCATGGACTGAGGGCTAATATTAGGTAGGCCACATCGACATCTACTGAGGCTTTTCTTGAGACCATCCAGAGACAGGCACTACAGTTCAAGACTGATGGGAGAGATGAGAGCCCGATGGTCTAGATAGTATAGGGTGCCACAGTACAACCATAATAGTAGTTATAGCCCTAGTTATTGACTCAAGACGGTTATCGTGGTGGAGCTCGAGCAGTTAGATACCCGAGGAAGAGCAAGTACTTGAGAGGACAGTCCAGGGGGGAGCAGAGTCAGCCACCTCCCTTTGTCCCGATCGTTGCCACCCCAATTCAGACATATCAGCCGATGGGACAACTACTGACTCAGTATGGGGCCCGAGGTAGAGGTCGAGGTAGAGGTAGATATTCAAGACATAGAGGTTATTGGGCAACCTAGGCATATCAGGCTGTGCAAGGATGTCAGATTATATGTTATCAGTATGGTTAGCCAGGCCACAAACATTATGACTTCCCTATGCTTATTCTAGCTTCCAGTGCACCCACCACCTCTATTACTCAAGGGAGAGCACAAGCCATCACACAGCTTGATTCGGAGGCTACCACAACTCTGGTAGAAGGTATAATTTCTATTTTAGATTCTACCTTATATGTGTCGATTGATGCTGACTCTACCTTATGAGTCATCTCTGGACATACCGCAGATAGATTGGCACTTAAACCCCTCAGGGCACCCACCTGGCTCATGTTGAGTATTACAGCCAGGGGGTGCATTTACCCTAACCTGATTTGTGAAGTTACCGTGTTGAGGTTGGATGACTTTGAGACCATTGTTAACCTTTGGGTGTTAGAGTTCCTAGAGTTTGATGCTATATTAGGAATGGACTGCCTAGCCGCATACCATGAGCACGTCAACTGTTTTGCCAAGAGGGTCGTATTTCATATACCAGGGCAACTTGTTATTATTTTTCAAGGTAGTGCCTCTAATAGATCAAGAACCCGAGGTAGAATGGCGACTCAGTATGAGATTGATACTCTAGCTGGTCTAACCACCATAGATGAAGGACTTCACGGGCGTGTATCGATGAGATTCCTGTTGTCAGATATTTTCTTGTTGTGTTTCCTGAGGATTACTCGGCTTGCCTCCTAAGTGGGAAATTGATTTCACTATCGAGGTTAGTCCAGAGACATAGCCCATTTCAATCCCTCCTTATCGAATGACGCCTAATAAATTATAAGAATTGAAGGTCCAGTTAGAGGAATTGATGAATAAGGATTTTATTACCCTTAGTGTGCCACCTAGGGGTGCTCCAGCATTGTTTGTGAGGAAGAAAGGTGGGAGCCTCTGTTTATTTATCGACTATGCAGTTGAACAAGGTGATAGTAAAGAACAAGTACCCTCTTCCCCGCATTGATGATTTGTTTGACCAGCTCAGAGGTGCCACTATATTTTCAAAGATAAATCTAAGATCTGGGTATCATCAATTGAGGGTCAGGGAAGAGGATGTATTGAAAATGGCTTTTTGGACTCGTTATAGACACTATGAGTTCCTAGTCATGCCGTTTGGCATGATAAATGCCTTTGCAATGTTCATGGACTTGATGCAGAGAGTGTTTCATCTCTATCTCGACTCCTTTGTCATTATCTTTATCGATGACATTCTTATTTACTCAAAGACTAGGGAGGAACACATAGAACATTTGAGGATCACATTATGGACTCTTCAAGATCATCGTTTGTATGCTAAGTATAGCAAGTGCGAGTTCTGGTTGACAGAGGTTCGATTTTTAGACCATGTGGTAGGAGCTGATGGTATTTTAGTAGATCCAGCGAAGGTTGAGACTATTATTAGTTGGCCAAGACCTACCACAGTGACGGAGATCCATAGCTTTCTAGGTTTGATAGGTTATTATCGCAGATTTGTGTAGAATTTCTCAAAGGATTGCTGCACCTATGACAAAACTTACCCAGAAGGACGTGCCATTCGTATGGACAGATAAGTGTGAGGAGACTTTTCTTGAGCTGAAGCATCATTTGACATCTGTGCTAATACTTGTTCTACCTGAACTTGGCTGTGAATTGGTGATCTATAAAGACGCATGTGGGATAGGCCTTGGGTGTGTGTTAATGTAAGGAGACCGGGTGATTTCTTATGCCTTACGACAGTTGAAGGGCATGAGAAAAATTACCCCATCCATGATTTATAACTGGCAGTAGTGGGGTTTGCACTCAAGATTTGGCAACACTATCTGTATAGTGAGCGTTTTATACTTTATTCTGATCATAAGAGCCTCAAGTACTTGTTTTCTCAAAGAGATTTGAATATGAGGTAGAGGAGATAGATGGAACTTTTAAGGATTATGACTTTACCATTGAATACCATCTTGGGAAAGCCAATGTAGTGGCTGATGCGTTGAGTAGAGTATGGGCTGAGACAGCTTGTGTGGCTAGACATATGTCTCAGGAATGGAGGATGATTGATTATGTGACAGTGATGAGTATCCACGAGACTTCGATCGAGAATAGAGTCAGTGCACAGATGAGAGCCCAGCCAGTGTTGCTTGCTGGGATCATGGAGTTACAGCCTCATGACGTTGATTATGTGATGTACTTGGAGTGGGCAGATGACAGTTCTCGTGTGAAGTGGTCGATTGACAGTGATAGGTGCACCAAGGTTCAGGGGACGATTATGGGTACCAGATAACCCTTGCCTGAGACAGGGAATACTAGCACAGCTACACTAGTCAAGGTAGACCTTTCATCTAGGCACCAATAAAATGTATCATGATGCATGACGTACTTATTGGTGGTTGGGGATGAAGTAAGATGTTGCAGCCTTTTTGTAGAAATGTGACACGTGCCAACGGATTAAGGTTGAGGACTAGAGACCCAGTGGTTTATTATAGCCCTTGGCGATTCTCGAGTGAAAATGAGAACACATTACTATGGTTTGTGATGGGATTACCTTGGGCTCAGCAGAGACACAATATTATTTGGGTTATTATTGACAGAATGACTAAGTCTGCTCATTTCCCCCTGATTCATACCAGAGATTCGGTTGAGAGGCTGAGTCGATTGTATATTTGCGAGATCGTGAGATTACATGGGTCCTAATGTCCATTGTGTTTGATAGAGATGCTCGATTTACATCCCATTTTTGGCAAAGCTTGCAAAGACAGTTGGGGACTAGGGTAAACTCGAGCACAACCTTCCATCCACAGACTGATGGTCAGTCAGAGAGAGTGATCCAAACTCTAGAATATATGCTCCGTGCATGCGTCCTTGATTTTGGTGGTAGCTAGAAGGATCATTTAGCATTGTGTGAGTTTTCATATAATAACAACTACCAGGTGAGTACCGATATGGCACCATTTGAGGTATTATATGGTTGACATTTTTGATCACTAGCTTGTTGGGCCGAGGTTGGTGATATAGTAGTTTTGGGCCTTACTTTTATTCAGGAGCAGAATGATAAAATCTAACAGATTGGTCAGAACATGAAGACAACTCAGGATCGATAGAAGAGTTATGCCGATAACCAGAGGAAGATCCTTGAGTTTGATGTTGGTGATCATGTACTACTTCGAACTTTTCCTTAGAAGGAGCACTCGTTTTGCTATTTCAGGTAAACTTGCTCTGAGATACATTGGACCTTTCGAGATCCTTGAGAGGTTAGGTCCTCTAGCTTACCGATTGGCATTGCCGCCTCAGCTAGCCGGAGTACATAATGTATTTCATGTGTTGATGTTGAGGAAGTACTACCCTGATCCTTCACATGTGATTGATTGGAGACATGTTGAGTTGTGAGAAGATTGTTCATATGATGAGGCTTCGGTAGCTATCATTGATCAGGCTATGAAGAAATTGTATAACAAGGAGATATCGATGGTATGTATACGTTGGTAGTTTCATGGTACCGAACAGGACACCTGAGAGCGAGAAGACTACATGGCCAGTCATTTCCTTGATATTATGAGAGTCACTTATTGATCTTTTATTATTGTAGTAAATTTCAAGGACGAAATTTGTTCTAAGGAGGGGAGGCTATAACAACTTGTATTTCTTTTGGACATTGAGTCGGTGGGTTCAACATGTATTTTCATGTATTAATTAGTGAATTATAAATGAAAATATATGATTTTACGGGTATTACATAATTTAAGGTGTGAATTAAAGGAAAATACGTGATTTTAGAAAATAAAATTAATTAATGTGGGAATTAAAATAAAATAAAATAAAATAATATGATGAGATAAATTAATATATTAATTCTTGTATACATAAATACATACATACATACATACATACATACATACATACATATATATATATATATATATATATATATATTGTGGATAAAGCATGTTGATTAGATAATGAAATTAAATCTATATAAATATATACGTAAAGATATAAATGAATGAAATGAATTAATTAGAAAAATAGATGATTATCATAATGAGTTGGATAATCAAAAGAAAATAATAATAATAATAATAATAATAATAATAATAATAATAATAATAATAATAATAATAATAATAATGACAACAACAACAACAATAATAATAATAGATAAGGGTGATGATTTGGATCAAGATAATGTAAGAAAAATAAATGCATAATAATAAAGGATAATCCAATAACTTGGATGGATAAATGAAGCCACTATTTTTGACGTTTTTTAGCAATGGAACCCACCCCAAAATTTGCCTATATAAACCATGCTCTCATATCTCATTCTTCATTCATTCTCTCATTTCATTCTCACACAATTCATCCGAGAAAGAAGAAAAAAGGGATGAAAGAAGATAAAAAAGGAAGAGAAAGAAAAAAAGAAAAGAAAAAGAAAGAAAGGGGAAAAGAGAAGACACGCATTTTTAGAAATCCGACATTTCGAGTAAATCATTTTTACCTCTTTTCAATTCTGAATTATTATAGAAATTGTGAATTTTAGGTTTATAGTATAGTTTCAATTAATGCATTAGTTTAATGTGCGACCCAAAACTAGGATGTATTTTTTGTAGGAATGAAACCACACAATATATATATATATATATATATATATATATATATATAATTGTGTTCAGATTTACGAGTAGAATACATATATGTATATTATTTGTACCTTCGTAGACCCTAAAAAATTATATGGTAGTTGGAAGTCGACACATAGGAGGTATATCCATTAATATTGAAATTTTAGTTGGCGGGTATTGAAATGTCTAGAATGAAACTTTGAACTCAATGACACTGAAATTAGGATTTTTGGAAATCAATTGATATATTAAATTCACATTTATGCAATTTGAGGATTAATTAATTAATATAGATAAAAATGTATATTGCGTAAAAACAAAGTTAAATAATGGGTAAAAAATGTTATATAATATTGCATAATATTATGAAATACTTATTAGAGGAATGTGTAACGTAGGAAATAATATTTATGTATTGAACCGCTAAATTTATAAAAGTGGCTGGTTATTGTGTATCAAAGGTGGGACACATGTCGACAATACATATTTATAGTATTTTGAGTTAATATTAAAGGCTTAATTGACATTGTTAATCACATTTACCTTGTCGATTTGATAGGTCGGTGAGGGTTAGCTTTAGATAGAGTTGATTACAATTGACCAAGTCAATCCTTTGACCAAGGACCATCAAGTTAGATTTGAGCCAAGTTTTACGTAGATATTAAGAAACTAAGTTGATTACACATGATCAAACATCAGCGAGATGCAATTAGTCACTAGAGGAGCATCGAGAGCTGAACATTCTTTTCAGTAGTGTTTTCTAATTTATCACTTAACTTATTGTTCTGTCATAAATGAAATGTTCTTACATATTTAAATGCATTTGCAATCTTTAAATGTGATTTAAGTAAAAAATGTGCATCGAACGGTGAGGTTCGGGTGTGGGTTAGTGTACTGGATGTGGTAGAGCATTGAAAACGAGTAGCTGTCATAACTGGCGATACGGTCGGGCCAAGTCTATCAATTGGGCTCCCCTAAAGCATTGAGGACAAGTGGCTGTCATACTCAGTGGTACAATCGGGCTAGGTCTATCAATTGGTTCCCTATGATATGATATGAGTATACGCCTAATCGTCGGGTTTCACCTACTCGAGTGGATGTATGTGTTTTCGGCATTAAAAACATTTTCAAAATGGAAGGTGCACGACTGCATTGTGGATTAAGCATTCATAAACTATTGCACTCATTCACATTATTATTGTTTTGTATTCATACATAACAATATTTTTCTAGAATTATTGTTATAAGTTATAGATTAGGTTACATTACTCATTGAACCGCTGTGGACAAAATTGGCTCACTACTCTAACATTTCAGGTTCTTCTTCTGCTGATAAGGGGATGAAGGTGGTCATTGCATAGAGCGCACCATGTTTACTTTGGTAGGTTTCGTCACATGGTTTAATGTTTTGAGAGTTAGTATAATGTATACAAAGTGAGGAAAATGTTGTAGATATTTTGACTTAGACATTTCCACTACTGCTACATTTAGGAGACTGTATATGTAGTTAACTTTTGTCTAAAAAAAATAAAATAAAATTTTTTTCTAATGCAATTATTTGTTCTAGTTGCTTTCGCATTTATTATGCTTACCTTGATAGGGATGTACGGTGGTTTTAAAAGGCTTAACAGTGTTTTGGCGAACTTTATATTGAGAAAAGGGTTTGTTAGAACACTGTGCCGGTCAGTTCGTCCTTTCCATAAGGAAGGGGTCTTGACATTTGATCCATTTTAATCTCAATTAGGACGTCCCATATTAGGCTGGTTCATGGTTTAGAAATATTTCCTATACAACACTTTGCTTGGTCATCACACATGTATGAAATGGAAACCTTCCATTCTTGGCGTTATGGAAGATCTTTCTTTATTGTGTGCATGACATCATCTTAGCCTCTTCCATTTAGACGTCCAACTTATTAGAGATCCTTAAAGGTTTAGAGATTTCTAATCTGGTCATTAGCCTTACTCATGAAGAATTTGTAATGTGGCTAACCCTAATAGTGGCACACCAAGTGAGGACATTTTAGCCATCTTGCATGGGAAACCCCTTTTGATTTTGGCGCCATGGCTGGTTTCTAATTGTGAGACTTCTAATTTGGCCTTTTGTGGGAAAAAAGTGAACAGCTAGGGGTGTATACTATCACACAAGGTGGCCTACATGATCATTCTTGAAGTTTCCCCAAAACGGCTAGCATTTAAAAGTGAGCATGGGATGTTTTGCACATGTGTGGAGCACACACACATATGGGACGATTGAGATTTATGTAGCATGGGTGTACATGATCATTTACAAGGCACATAGAATCATTCTTCATGGATTCAAATAAGGGAAACATCCCATTGAGTTTGCATAGTGTGAGGGTGTACATGATTATGGTGTTCCGCCCATGTGACTTACATGTGCTTGGGGGAGGCCATGCCTTCCTGGGTTCACAAAAATTAAATAAAAATTAATCTCCTTATTTACAAGGAGTTATGATTATAACCTATAGTTTTGGAGTCACATGAAAAAATTAAGAATTTCAATATATGGTTTGGCCAAATTGATTTTCATTTACTTTCTTAATTTATAACCCACTGAAGGCACTCTGAAATAAAAATCTAAATCTAGGCCAATTGTCCTGATTTTTGGATATGTTGTTTATTTTGTTAGTTCATGTCATCTCATTTTATTTTGGGTCATTTTGATTCCTCGGAATTCCCTAAATGCCAATTCTTTCTAATTTGGACCCCTAAAGGGCGTTTGGCAAATGAAAACCCTAATCGTCACCAATTGTTCTAATTTTTGGATATGTTGTCCAATTAGTTGGTTAATGTCACCTTGCTTCGTTTTAGGTTATTTTGGGTCTCACGAAATGAGACATTTAAAAACCTGTCAAATTTAGCCTCAAAATGAGCCCGATTTCATTTTGTACCCAATTTCGCTGAATTGATCTTGAATTTCATTTAATTAAATACAGAGTTTTTAGGGTATTACATGTAATACCCCAGAATTTTGTCAAATAATTTAAAATGAATAAAATAAGTTAAATAAATTAATTTTAAAGATTTTGGATGCAAATTGTGGGTTGGCACATGAAAAATAAAATATATTGGAGATATAATAAAAAATTAAGCAAATAAGACCTTAATTTGATAATTAAATGAAAATTATAATTTAGTAGAATTAATTATGAAGTTTAAGGAGTTGCTTAAGAAATAAATAGAAATAAAGTATATATACACATATAGGTTAATATGTGTATGAATAATGTGTGTGTTAGCATAATAAATGTTAATACTACATATTATAGGAATATGTAAATAGAAAAATTTATATAATTAAATAAAAATGTAGTGTACATGTATTTATTAAAAATAAATAAAACATTATATAAATATTAATTTATAATTAAATAAATTATTATCTGAAAATAAAATATGAAATAAATAAAAATACATGGAAATGAAAAATGTAGATTATTTAATATATTAAAGAAATAGAAAAATATCTAATAAATGCAATATTAAATAAATTAGAAAGGAGAAAATATTAGCAAATCATCAAAATAGAAGGGAATATACAAGAAAATCAAGTTTTTATCAATTAGAAAGTGTCTAATTAACAATTTTCGGATAATAGCAACCTTAAAAATCAAATTTGGTAATTAGAAACTGCGTCTAACGGTCCAAAACAAATCTGCAAAATTCAACGAATGAAATCGAAGCCCAAAACAGCGCCCAGGAGCACTGAATCATTGAAATCAACGGCCAGGATCGAACAATCTACATGATCTGCAATCCAACGGCCCAGATCAAGAGCGCACCGAACACCTTGGAACACCGGATCACCACAGATCGAACGGTCTGAAATCAACACATCTGATCCAACGGCCCATATTCGAGATATCTCTGATCAATCACGTCACTCGAGGTCCATCAAACGGCTCAGATCAAGGCGCTCTGAGAGGATCGCGAACGGATGCTCCGATCGAGGAAATTGGATGACTAGAAATGATCAGGGACGATCGGACGGTCAGAACGAGTTTCGTTCATCGCAAAACGCGTGTCTTGAGGACGATCCAAGCGTCCAAAGCAAACTCGTTAATCAGAGATTGCGAACCAACACTGCGCTCGAGGAAATCGGACGGCCCAAATTCATGCTCCTCTAATGATCAAGGATCCAACACGATGCTCGAGGAATATCGAACAGCCCAGATGCGATCCGCCCGATCCAAGTACGTATGCGTGATACGAGGAAAATCCAACGGTTCCGATACGCAGATCCGAGATTATTATCCGAAAAATCTGAAAAAATTCGATTAAATACTCCAAAAATTCGAAAAAATCAGTTTCTAAATTTCCAAAAATTTTCAAAAAATTTCTTGCTAATCTTCTACGCTTGGAAGGCACGAAATTTTGAAGAATTGGCAAGTTTCCCACAAGATGACACCCCAAACTTGCCATTCTCCACTCTTTTGAACTCTATATAAGCACCCCCATGCTCACAATTTATCTTATATTCAAGAGCATACTAGTCCCTCTTGACTCTCTCTAGCCTTCTTCTTGGCAATCCCCTCAGTTCTTGAGTAATCTTAAACTGTTCTTGAGTGATCTTAAACTGTTCTTGAGTGTTTTTGAGAGTTCTTGAGTGTTTAAAAGCCTTGAAGTAACGAAACTCTGTCGGATTTCAGAGCTATGCAAAAGAAACACAATTAAGGTAGAAGTGTCTTCTAACTTCTACTTATTTATTTTAATTTGAATAAGTCTTGCATGTGTGATGATGTTTTGAAGATGATTGATTGAATATATGTTTTAATATGCATGCCTTATTAATTTGATGTGCCATAAATATACATGTCATGCATGTTTAGAAATTAAGAATATTGATGCATGTTATACATGAATTGTGCCATGAATAAGTATTTAATGACGCATGTGTTGTGTATGTTGCATTGATGGTTTAATCCGATATTGTATGTTTTATCACTAAGAAAAGATTAAATAATAATTCAATCCACGTACAGGCACGATGATGGACTGCATAGTGTCATCGTGTGTGTTCCACCCCCCGACCCGGCATTGCTGGTTTACCTATGACGATTTTGAACTGGGTTTCCAAGAGTGATCCCACTTCATAGATATTGGGGTTTGAGTTTTCGTTTGTCATTCTCTCTCCCTACGATGTGGAACACAGAGATTAAACTCTTTCGGTCCGAATGTCAACCATAAACAAGAAATTTGTTTGAATCGCCTAATGTACAAAAGTGTTTGATATGCTTGGTTTGTTTGAATTGAAATAATGATTTAGATGTTTAGAAAGATCCACTGGGCTATGTGTTCACCCCTTCCTTCTATTTTTCAAGTAATTGATTTACATGAAGACCATGAAAATTAGTTAGGTTCTTTTTATTTAAAAAGTTTTTTTTATGTAAGGGCATGTTGCCCGAGTTTTAAGACTTTCGCTGTAATAATTTCTTTTTTTAATCAAATTATGTTCTCAATTTTATTTAATTAATTGAGTTTATGAATTTCAGTTATTTCTTTTATTATTGCCTTATTAAATTTCTAAATTTGAGTCATGTATTGTTAAATACGATCAAGGCATGAAATAATTAAAAAAGAAAAAAAGTCAAGTGTGTGTCACTTGTAAAGTAACACCGGCCTGACCCGCCATTTGGTTTAACCACTGTCAAGAGAATGGTGGTCGTGTCCAATGCTTAAAGATACGGGGGTTGGGGTGTTACATTACAAGGAACCAAGGTGGACGTAGGTAGCATCAACCACAATAGAGGCAACCCCAGCAACAACAACAACAACAATAGGGTAGACAGAATCAGGCCTTAGTGCTTGCCATTGAGGATGGATAGGCGAACCCAGCTTCGGCTATCGAAGGTACATTTCTACTATTTAATGTTGCTGTTACGATCTTGTTTGACTCAGGTGCCACTAAGTTATTTGTGTTAGGAGATTACAACTAGTAACATCCACATTACTAGAACTATTTTATGTTTCCACCCCCATAGGAACTACAGTAACTACTCGAAAGACTTGAACATGTGAGTTGGGATTTCAAGATAAACTGATAACTGCTGACCTTAAAGTGTTACCTTTCCATGGTTATGATGTGATATTGGGCATGGACTAGTTATCCCAATACTAGGCTTAGATTGATTGCCCAAGACGGAGAGTCACATTGACTCTACCATTTGGTGAACTAGTGAAGATCAAGAAGGATATGCAAAGATTACCCTGACGCCCTATGACCATTATGTTGCATAACATAAGGCAGAGTGAGGACTTCACTCAAGTTTTGGATGATGAAATTAGGGAGCTGAAAGATATTTGGGAGCTATCTTAGTGCGGGAGTATCTAGATGTGTTTTTAGATGACTTACCTGGACTACCACCACACAAACAGGTAGAGTTCAAGATTGAACTACATCCAGACATGGATCCTATAGACATTCCTCCCTATAGAATGGTGCTAGTGGAGTTGATTGAACTCAAGACACAGCTTGATGAACTCTGTAAGAAGGGATTCATTAGGCCAAGTGAATCACTATGGGGAGCTCCTATACTATTTGTGAAGAAAAAAGACGTCTCATGTAATACCCCAGAATTTTGTTAAAAAATTTAAAATAAATAAAATAAGTTGAATAAATTAATTTCAAAGATTTTAAGAAATTTTGGGTGCAAATAGTGGGTTGGCACATGA
>JAJIYU010004418.1:0-24333 GCA_030144865.1 Tinospora cordifolia | reverse complement strand
ACTTATTTTATTTCCATACTATATCATATAATAGTCATTTAAAACATGTTTTCACACATTTTTATATTTATTTCATGATTTTTAAAATTCATTTTCAAGTTGTGTGCGTTTGAAAACTTTGGGGTGTTACACATCATGTGTTTGGTGTTGCAATCTATCCAGCACCCAACCCTATCTGAGTATCTATCTTCAAGTTTAGCAATATATTGATATTCCTGCAGGTGTATAATACCAAAATAACATGTAAAAAAGTGTATAATAACAAAATAAAAAGGTGTATATAATATGAGAACAATATCTTAGTTCAAAGAAAGTTGAACAGGCCACACAACCATTCACTATCGAATTCAGATGAATACGAATATAAGGTTCGGAAGAGTGTGATGTACCTAGTTCTTAGCATTTATGGTTGTCCTGTTGGGGGAGGATGAACACTCGTTCTTTATTGTAATAGTAGAAATCACAAGTAAATGAATAACTGAATCAAAAAATGAAATGAAGAAGACAGAGAGATTAGGGCACAAAAATGGACTAAAACTAAATCGAAAATTGAATCGCAAGTATGTATGTATATATATATATATATATATGTACGATATTTCAGAATGGATAATTCGGGTATAACAAATGAATAATACATATATAATATTTGAATAGAGAAAAAATATGTGTGAATAGTGGTATAATGTGAGAATAATATCTGAATAATTCAAGTATAAAAATTGTTCAGTTGTTTGGCAAAAAAATTTGGAAAACAAATAATGCGCGCATACATATATCTATTATATATATACTTTAATTTTGACTAAATAATGTCAGTATAAAAAAAAAAATTCATGTATAATGAGCGTGAATAGCAGTATAATGTGAGAATAATTTCATAATAATACATGTGTTATACAATAAATTATATATGTACGATAGGAACTTAAATATGTTAAATTATGTAACTCCCATGAATTTTGTATGAATTTCATATAAAATAAATTAATGTGACATAAAAATATCTCTATATATACCATAATATTTGTATATCATGCATTAAGAATTATACGTGTATATATATATATATATATATCTATATGTATGTATGTATGTCACATTATTTATATATACAAACAATTATATAAGTAATTGTATGTATAAATAATTATATACACCATGTTATTTGTATATCATGCATAAATAATTATACGTGTGTATATATATATATATGTATGTATGTATGTATGTCAAATTAATTTTATATACAAGCAATTATATAAGTGATTGTATGTATAAATAATTATATATACCATGTTATTTGTATATCATGCATAAATAATTATACGTGTGTGTGTATATATATATATATATATATATATAGAGAGAGAGAGAGAGAGAGAGAGAGAGAGGAGAGAGAAATATATAGATATTTACATATCACATTATTTATATATATACCATGTGACATACAAATATTTATATATATACGACATGTTATTTGTATGTCATGCATAAATAATTATACTATGTATATAAATATAGATATAAGTAGTGGGATAATGTTAAAATAACAATCGAATAATCGAATTATAAAATTGTTGTTCCTCTGTTTCTGCTGTATCCATATGCTTATCTTACATTATATATATAAACAATTATATTAATAATTGTACGTATAATATATATATATATATATATATATATACATATATATACGTATGTATGTCATATATATAATTGTATGTATAATTGGGTTTACTGGTACCATGTTATTTGTTGTCATGTATATATATATATATATATATATATATATATATATAAGTAGTGGGATAATGTTAAAATAATAATTGAATAATGGAATCATACCAACATTCTTCCATTACTCGTATTATTTCATGATTATTCATATGTTATACATACATTATATTGAATTTTATTCACATGTTATCCCCCCGCATTTTTTAACAAAGCAACTGAACAATTTTATACCCGTATTATTCAGTTATTAGTTTTGCATTATACCATTATTAAAACATTAATCATCGGTTGGTATGTTATACTTCTACTATGTTACTGACATTATTCCATAATTATTCATAAGTGATGCACACGTTATATCATATTTTTATATCAATAATTGAATAATTTTTATACTCGTATTATTCAAATATTATTCTTGTATTATACCATTACTTACATTATTTCATATTTATTCATATGTTATACATACTTATATCGAATTTTATTCACATGTTATCCTTGCATTATGTACTAAAGCAACCGAAAAATTTTATACCCATATAATTCAGTTATTATTCTTGCATTATATCATTATAGACGCATTATCCATCAGTTGGTATGTTATACCTCTACCATTACTGACATTATTCCATAATTATTCATATGTTATGCATATGTTATGCCGCATTTTTATATCAACAATCAAACAATTTTTATACTCGCATTATTAGATATTATTATTGCATTATACCATTATTGACGTATTATTTCATGATTATTTATAAGTTATACATACGTTATACCGAATTTTATTCACATGTTATCCCTGAAATATTCTCATGTTATCCCCACATTTTTTATCAAAGCAACCGAACAATTTTATACCCGTATTATTTAGTTATTATTTTTGCATTATACCATTATTGACGCCTTAATCATTGGTTGGTATATTATACCTTTACTATGCTTGTTGGAGCCCCTTCTCTAAGCCAAGGGCGGCCTGACCGACACAGTGGCCCGACGAACCCTCTCACCGAGACGAGTTCGCCCGACCACTGTTAAGCCATTTCCAAATCTCATACAATCAGACGATATCAGAATAACTAGAACACTTAAAAGCAAAAGTAAGCAACATATAAAGCAGAAGCATTTCATTAAACATTTGTCTCGTCCAAAATACATAGTAACCCTTTACATATGTACAAAATGACCAACATCTAATCAAAAGATCAAAAGAACAGAGACAGAATCCTGAGGGAGTCAGGCGATCACTACGCTTTTCCCTTTGTCAGCCACTATAGAACCTGAAATGTTGATAGAATAATGAGCCTATAATCAACGTGGCTCAGTGAGTAAGAAGTTTAGCATATCATCAATAACCAATATTTCAAAAATAATGTATGTATGCATGAACATTAAAGATAATATGGCATTCAAAAACATCACATAGTATAAAACAAGTTATAAACAGTGCAACCATTTCAAAAAATATATTAAATCAATGCCAGTAAAAAAAACATATCCAGGCTAGGTTAACTCAACAAAACCCAACCTATGGTCATCGCTCGAGCGGGTCATAAGTCAGAAGTACTGGCCATTTGAGCAGGTCATAAGCTAGGCGTACTCCTCGAATACCATAACCCCGCGCTCAATCCTCAAGTGCCATCACTCAAGTGGGTCGGAAGCTAGGCGCGTTAATCATACGCCCTAGGCCAGCGCTCGGACCTCGAGTCTCATCTCATCGTGTACGCCAACCCTGCGCTTGGACCTCGAGCCTCTGGTCTCACTACCCGTGTATATCTATATATCTCAAAATCAATCAGATATATCCAAACATTGTAAAACCATTTGAACCATGTCATTCCACACAAATTTTATGCAAGGAATAAAAGTCGCAAAAACCACCTGAATCAAACTACTCACCTCAGGTCTTGCGCACTGATGTCCCGTCGACAACCGGCCTAGTCCCGCAGTACTATCTCAAATTTGCATCAATCAAACTCAATCTCAGTTCTATCTATATAGTTGTCTAATCTCTAATCTCACTGTCCCTACTTAATTTCGATCGACCAGAATCATTTCGGTCAATCTGTCAAACTCGGTCAATTGTATATATATGTGTATAAAATACATATATATATATATATATATATATATATATATATATATATATATATATATATAAGTATGTATATGTGTATAAAGAAAAGAAAAGAAGGATTAAACAAAAAAAAAAATGGATCCTCGGTGCGCATGGGTCGAATGGCCCGTGTAGGCCGAGAACTGGTCGAGCTAAGGGCCCGACCTGAGATCTGAGCACCCAGGCTTAAGCCCACTCGACTTCCCAGCCGTGGGTCGGCCCACGATTTGGCCTGCCCATGCGCCAGAATGGTCCAGCCTTTCATTTTTTTAGATTTTTGATTATTTTTGGCTGGTGTTTGGATGATTTGCTAGCAAGACTTTAACAAGAAACCATGGGAATCCATGGTATTTGAATCCATGGTTTTGCCATCAACTCATAGCCTCCATTGTGGTCAATAAATGTTGCCAACTAAGTAGCTAGCATGTGAGGTTGGAAGCCACCTGAATGACCACATGTCACCCATCCTTGCCATGCAAGCACCCTCCATGCAACAAAATGCCTTCTTTGAGCTTAAGTCCAGAAATTTTAGATTTTTGTAGCCACCTTCACCAGCTTGAATCTTCCTCATTTCTCAGCCAAATATAGTGAATCATAGCTTGTTTTGAAGCTTATACTACCACCTATGAAGTTCCATAAGCAGCTTGCCCAATCTTGGAGCCATTTGAAGTTGAAATCATTGAGAAAAGGGGCTATTCACAGGGTTTAAACCCAGAAAAGCTTGTGTTGGAACCACCTTTGGAGCTTCAAATCCTAGACCGTTTCAAGCCCATTTTGGAGGTAAAACTGTCCACCCTCTTCATTTTCATATGTACTTTAACCTCTTAGTGTTAGAAAATGAAAAATAGGGCTTTATACACGATTTCCAAACCATTAAAGTTGGCTACTTACTCACTGTTGCAACTATGTAACAGAAATAGTTGGAGCAACCTTGGGAAGCCTCACACCTAAACCATTCCAAGTTTGACCCTAAGGTGAAACCCTTCACTTTACCTCTCATGATGTGTATTCAAGTATCCAAGTGGTAGAAATTGGATATTAGAATGTTTAATATGTATTATAAGTCTCTTGTATTAACTGTGTGACTCACTATTGGGATAGTGCCGATAGAAACCAGTTTGAAACCAGATTTGGAGCTACATTTGGGACACCTAAAGGCACCCATTCAGACTGAAACCAGAGGTGTTTTAGACCTCATAGTGAGGTTCCAGAAAGGTATAAAGATCTAACCTTGAGCCCTTGTGTATATGATTTGCTACACTTACAAATATGTCATGATTGTTAGAGTGTTAGGACTTAGAATAATTTCTTTTGTTCTTTAAAATACAGCAGAGAAATTGGTGGGATGATAGGCATGATTTTGGTAGTATATGTTACTGATTCGAAGTATTTTTGATTAATGGATGTGTTATGATCTGTATAATGCAATTAGACACAAGAAATGACCCATGGAATTGTGATTTAATGGGGGAAAGAATACTAGGAAGATAGTAAAAACTATGAACCCAGAAATTTCCTGCAATCTGGCTGAAAATTCTGAGATGAAATTAACTAAACAAAACTTGATAGATTGAGCTAAACGTTTGTGGAGAGATCCCTAAGTATGTCTAAAAGTTTCCTACCAAATTTCAAAGCATTCTGATATGGCTAGGTAGGTCAATTAAGGCAAACAGTTACTGCCTGTCACAGGGTATACGGGATCTGTACAATCTCTGTTGTTATACCTAGAAACCCTAGTAAACGATGTCCAAAAATTGTGATTCAAAATTTTGGGGAAGCTTTAGGAAGCTTAAAATAGTTTTACAAAGTTTGATGCAAATCTGATGTATGTACTAGTCGTAGAAAAATCAGGAAAATGATTGCACAGATAGGGCCATAGGCTAATGTTGTGTTTAAGTGATGGGAATTGGGAATGTTAACCCCTTTTGGCCCAATTGACTCCATGAAGACCAAAATTGGTCATTTTGGGACTCTGTTGACCAGCTAGGTCAGCAAGTGATAGGTTGATTAGGGTTGACCAAGAGTGACCAAGGTCAATCAAATTGACTTAGCAACTAAGACAAATTGAGCTAACATAGATGGACTACCCTTGACTAAGTCAATCCATAGATTAATCAATGATGTAGAGTTAGAGTGAGCCAAGTCCCATGTTAATATTAAGAAGTTACATCGATTTTGCAGGACCAAGTACTAGTGGGGCGCAATCGGTCTCGAGAGGAGCACTAGGAGCGGAGCGTCCTTGTGAGTAGTGTTTTCTAACTTATTTCTTAGAGCTTGTTATTCTATGCATTATGAAAAAAAAGATTACATATTGTGACGAATCTGCATTATTTTAAATGGGTTTTAAATGAAAAGTCCACCGAGTCTTGAGGTCCGAGGGTATAGGGTTAGGGTGAGTTGTGTTGGTCTCTCATACGACCCTGAGAGGTGACCACCTAGCACAGAGTGCCCGCCGAGGGGGTTCTGTGGGCCTACGATGATGGCAACGACAATAACACCTAATTAGGCTGTCACGATAAGGCAACGAAAACAAGTCCTGGTTGGTTGTTACGATGATGGCAATGACAACAAGTCCTGGTTGGTTGTTACGATAATGGCAACAACAATAAGTCGTAATCGAAGTTGACACGATACGCCTAACTGTCTGCAATCCGTTCGAGTAGATTTTTAGTCGCCTTGGAGGGCTTGTGAGCATCGACAAATGTTTTCACTATTTAATTATTTTTGGAATGAAAGTGCAAGACTCTATTATGGATTTAAATTGTATTCACTATTGCATTCACCTGCCTAATGCTATTGTTCATGCATTCATGGAATGTATTTTATTGTAGAATGCTTGTTTTAAGTTATGAATTAGATTGCATTACTCACTGAGCCGCCGTGGAAAATTAGGCTTACTACTCTAACTTTTCAAGTTCTTCCGTCGTGGATAAGGGCAAGGAAGTGCTCATCGTGTAGAGCTGCATTCTCTTACTCTTTTTGGTAGGTTTTCTTTGTACTTTTTGTATTTTGAGGGTTAAAAACTATGTATAAGGGTGAGGAAAGCTTGTACATATACTGGATTAGTCACTCCCGCTACTACACATGTTTAATGACTCATTTTGATAAATATCAAGTTGTATTGGTGTACTTGTGTTAAATTTCTTCTACATACCCTATGATTACTCTAATAGTGTGTGGTGTTGAAAGATGAGGCTTAACAATGTCTTGACAAGCTCGGCTTGCGGGCAGGGTTATCGGGACACTGTGCCAGTCAGTTCGTCCTTCGCTCTAGGGAAGGGGTCCCGACACTTTTGTTAAAAACTATACTAGAAAAATTATAATATAAAACTTTTATAGCTATATTAAATTGAAAAGAGGCAAAAATTATATACCCAAAGTGATGGACTCCTTTTTCTTCCTCAATTTGCTATCTCTCTCTCGCTTAACAACCATGTTGTTTTCATCCTCCACATCAACCATTTTATCCACTCTTTTATATATTTTTTCATTTCTTTATTTTTTCCAACCCAATCATCATATATATCATTTTCATTATATATATATATATATATATATATATATATATATATATATATACTTGCATACATATATACATACATACATATGTATGCATGTATGTATGCATGTATGTATGCAAGAATTAATTCATTTCATTTTTTCTCTTCCTAACTAAGCTCCCACTATGAATATTAATTATTATTATTTATTTTTAATTTAATACATATATAAGTTTATACAATTAACATAAAATCATGTATTTTCATTTATAATTCATTAATTCATACATGAAAATACATGTCAACATAATGTCCAAAATATGGGTCGTTATAGTCTCTCATTCTTACTACAAATTCTATCCTTGAAATTTATTAAGATAATAAAAAATCAATTAGCAACTCTCATAATCTTATGGAAGTGACTTGCCATATAGTCCTCTTTCTCCTAGGTGTCCTACTCAACACTATGAGACTGCTAGTGTACACGTACCATCGATATCTCTTTATTGCATAGTTTCTTCACACGTCGATCAATGATAGCTAATAAAGCCTCATCATATGTACAATCCTCTCATAACTCAATATGTCTTCAGTCACTTACGTGCTAGGGATTGGGGTAGTACTTCGGATAATGCTCATTTTGACACTAAATTTAATATCTTATAATTAAACGTTATCATATTTTAAGTCTCATTATTTAGTAATCAATTATAAAATATATTTAACTTCTTTTTATATAAATTCATATATTTTCAAGAAGGTTAATATATCAATATTAAGTCGCGTGCATTATATAAATTAATTATAATTAATTATTCATTACACGATATTATTTTAATTGTAGGAATGTAGATAATGAGAGATTAATGACAATGGAGCATGTGAGCTTAGGAGCCTCGAAATCATCAAGTTTTGTTAAGGCATCACCCCACTTAGATTCATGACACTTGGCACTGTCTCATTCATCCATCATTAAAGTGAAGATCTTGCAATCTCAAGAAGGATCAATGGTCAAAATGGAATTGGAGGAATCTCAAGACATATGAAGACATTTTCATCATCTACCTTTTCCTTATTGTGGATCTTGAGAATAATCTAATGGATAAGTTCAAATTTATGAGAGAACCAATGTTGATAGTGACTAATCAAGTAATATTCCCAAGAACCCATATGACACATTTTCCCTTTTAGCTTAGTTCTAGCCCATCTTATTTCTCTTTTTTCATATAATCCTCATCAGGGAATGTCTCTCTTACACACTATCATTGTCTTTTACTTACATTGTTCATTGTTCACCCTTCCCTATGCTTGTTACTATGCATAATCATATAGTATCCTTCATTTGAATTTCTCACCATCTCACACAAGAAGGGTAAGTAGAGCATGGGCTACTTGTACCATTCATCCACATCACCTTTAGACCATCTCCTATTGGTTCATAATCTCCTTGGAATATCTATGTAAACCCCTCAAATTCACACTTGAGGAGCATCTCATTTTTCATTTTCTCCCTTGATTACATTGGAACTTTTCTCACTTTTCAATTTTCCATTCTTCATTTCTTTTATTTTTGTTTTACATTAGCCTTCAAGTTTATGGAAGGCTAAGTCTTTCGTTGGGGCTAAGAAGAAACCCTCTCCACTCTTCTCTTGGAAATTCTTGGGTAATACTTCTATTTCACTTGACATGTGTTCTCTCATACTTTTGTTAGGTTTTGTATTAAACTTCATACATTATATCATGTATTTTGTATAGTTGATTTTGCAAAATCTAATGAAAGATTAAGATATTTCATTTTTATCTTAGTGTGACATTTTTGTAGTTTTCTTTAATGTGTCATATCATATATTTCACATTTTGCATTCACACATATTAGAAATTTAATTCTACTTTGCTTTTTATTATAAATACCTCTTTTGAGAGAACGCTACTTTTTAATATATTTGGCTTAAAGATTCATTATTATTGGTAGAAAAACTCTTTAGTTATGTAACACCCCAACCCCCGTATCTCTTAAGTAGTGTACATTGCCACCGTTCCCTGGACAGTGGACCTAACAAAACGGCGGGTCGAGTTGGTGCTACATTACAAGCGACACACACTTGTTCTTTTCTTTTCAATATCTCATGGCTTTGTACAAAATTCAAGAATACAAAACTTTCAATAAAATTAAAGGCAAATTAAAAAAGATAAAGAAATTCAACTATTTTATTCATAATAGAAATTGAGAGTACTAAACTCTTAAAAAAAAACTAATAATTACAACAGAAGTCTTCAAAATACTTTTTAATAAAAAAATATAAAAAACTTTGGGGAACATGCCCTAAAAATGCTAAAAATAAAATATTATAGACACTTTCTAAGAACTATCTATATTCAACTGCTCCATGGGTTCATGTTCTTGAAAAATAAGAAAGGAAGAGTGAGCACATAGCCCAGTGAATCCTTTTCGAAAAACCATCTTCCATATTCAAACTCATAACACAATCCTAATTCAAACATTTGCAATCATTATGCATTTCAAACAACAATTTGTTTAAGTCGAGTCTCAGACCAAAAGGGTTTTTAAGTCCTTGATGTTCTTAACAAAGTACCTCCTTAGAGTGAAATATAGCTCTTCTTAGCCAATTTCATTGGACTTTTGGACTTCAAGGGAACTTACCCCACCAACCAAGTACTTTGGTCTTAAAACCATATGAAAAGAACATTCATAGTAACCTACAAGTTTACTATGATGGTACGCGGTTATTTTCTCCATCATCTTTGATTAATTCTCATATCATGATCTCATAAAATAAATTTTAGAATATGAAATCAAACTAAAATTCACAGTCGACTCGTGAAATACTCATAAAACATGCATCATACTTTAATTTAAAAGCCTAAGCATAATACTAACATGGCATGGACGATGTGATTGCTCAAACATGAATCAAAACTGAAATGCTGAAATAAACATTTAAAAGTCTAGAACTGAAGTTGAAAATCTTCGAATTCAGTGAAAAACACACAAACAATGAGCATGCCATGAATTCAAATAAGAAAAGCGTCACTTCCACCTTGTGACGCTTTTCTTCTGAAATTTTGACAGCAATTCCCCTCGCGTACTAGTGCCAATGAAGACCGCCCAATTTAATTCCCCAATTCGAGAGCTTCTACACACACAAGAAGGGAAGATGGAAAAGGTGCCAAGAAGAAGGCTTTGAGAAAACAAGAGGAGCATTCAACTCTTATTATTTGAAATGAATGAAATTATGAGCCTAGGGGGTTTATATAGGTTTTTCAAGGGAGAAAATTAGAAAGTTTTGTATCCTATGAATAAAACACCCTAATTTTACCTAATTTCGTATTTTCTAATTTTTGGAACAAAATGAATATTTTTAGGAATTTTTTTGAATTTTAGAAATATTTTTCGTATTTTTTGTTAATTTTTTGAAAATTTTCGTAATTTAAATTTCAGGTTTTATCTAGTTCCTCAGATTTTTCTCGAGACACGCATTCGGATCTGATCAGAACCATTGGATTAATCTCGGATAAATCAACATAATTCAAATTTTTTATCACAGCCGTTAATTTCTTCGAGCGCATCAACGATCGTGATCTTAATCAAAATGACTTTGATCTGAACCGTCTGATGATCTTCGAACGCATCAACGTTCGCGATCTAATCATTCGGCTTTGATCTCGATTGTCGAATGATCCTCGATCACAGTGTGCGGATTCGATTTCGCGATCAATGAATCTCGTTTTGGCCGCTTGATGTTCCTCGAGTTACACATGCGGATCTCTGGCCGTTCGATCTTTTTGATTCGGTGCTCTCGTGCGTACGTGTGGATCTGATCCTGGTCGTAGGATGATGAGATCAAATTCCAGATCTACGGGTCACAACATTTTGAGTTTATTTTTTATTTTTCAACCGAATTTCTTGTTTTCTTTTCAGATTTTTTTTTGAAATCTGGATCTCAATTGTCTTTCTAATGCTATTTTCATCAAAAATTGCATATATCCTTGTATTTTTGGCTATGATATCCCATTTTATGCATTATAAACATATTTTTTTCTTCCAAAAATCTCTTAAATTGATTTTTATCCCTCATTTGGGTAACTAGGACTTGCCGAAATTCTCATTCGTCAATTCTGTATAATTTTTTAAGTAAAAATTCAAATTTCATATGAATTTTTCAGGATCTTACAACCTACCCTCTTTAGAAAAAATTTCGTCCTCGAAATTTGTACATATTTAGGTATTCCTTATGAATAGATGTGGGTACTTGGTCTTTATCTCACTTTCGAGTTCCCACGTGGCTTCTTCTACCCCGTGATGTTTCCATAACACTTTCACTAATGGGATATCCTTTGTTCTTAGATTTTGTACCTTATGGTCAAGGATTCTGACTATTGTTTCCTCGTAGGTAGCATCATCTTGAATATTCACTTCCTCCCAATGAATGATGTGAGAGGGGTCAGGTTCGTATTTCCTCAACATGGATACATGGAATATGTTATATGCTGAAGTTATCCGGTTTGGTAGATCCAACTCATAAGCACATCCTCCGATTCTTCTAAGTATTTGAAAGGGTCCTACAAACCTCAGAGATAACTTCCCTTTGAATCCGAACCTTTTAATACCCTTCCGAAGACTGACTCTCAGGAATACTTTGTCCCCAACTTGGAACTCTAATAGTTTTCTTCTTTTGTCTGGATAGCTCTTTTGATGGCTCTGCACAGTAATCAGTCTCTTTTGTATTAACTTGACCTGGTTTCTCGTTTCTTCCACCATGTTTGGCCCAATTAATACTTGATCTTCAAGTTCAGCCCAACAAGTAGGTGATCTGCAGGGTTTTCCATAAGGAGCTTCGAATGGAGCAATTTTTATGCTTGCCTGATAACTGTTGTTATAGTCAAACTCTGCCAAGTGTAAGTACTTGATTCCCCTTAAAGTCTAGAACTCAAGCCCCTCAACATATCTTCCAAAATCTGGATAACTCTCTCAGACTAACCATCCGTTTGAGGGTGAAAGGTTGTACTCATGGTGAGCTTGATACCCATCTCCTTCTGTAGACTCTGCCAGAATTGGAAAGTAAAGCGAGAGTCTCTGTCAGACACAATAGTCTTGGGTACACCATGAAGTTTGACGATTTCTTTCACATAGATTTCTCCCAGCTTGCTGACTTGGTCTGTGGATCTGATTGGCAAGAAGTGGGCCACTTTGGTGAGACGATCCATTATCACCCAAACAGTGTCTTCTCCTTTTTGGTTCCTGGGTAAACCACTGACGAAGTCTATGGCAATGTTATCCCACTTCTATTTAGGGATTGGGAGTGTTTATAACATTCTAGAGGTTTTCTGGTGTTCTGCTTTCACTTGTTGGCATATTAAGCTCTTAGAAACATATTTGACTATATCCCTTTTCATTCTTCTCCACCAGTAGGTTTTCCAGAGGTTCTGGTACATCTTTTCCCAACCAGGGTGCATGGTATACTTAGTCATATGAGCTTCATCTAGTATGATTTGCTTGTTCTGTCCCTGCTGAGGTACACATATCCTTTCCTCGAGCCTTAGGATGTTTTTAGCATCCATCTTGAAGTCAGTATGTTTTCCTTGCGTGACTCCTTCAATTAGTTGAGCAAGCCACTTGTCTTGCTTCTGTTCATCCTTGATCTGATGTAATAGGTCTGGTTGGCAAGACATATTGTAAAGATAGGCTTCTTTCTCGTTGAGGTTTACACCCAACCTAAAATCTTCAATCAACTGGTAAATCTGGCCTTTTTCATCCTCCTGCTTGTTGAACTTCCTACTCAAAGCATTGGCCACCACATTGGCCTTCCCTAGATGGTAGTGTAGCTGAAAATCATAGTCTTTCAAGAACTTCATCCATCTCTGTTGCCTGAGGTTCAACTCCTACTGGCTGTAGATGTATTTCAAGCTCTTGTGATCTGAAAACAGCTTAAATTTCTTTCCATAAAGGTAGTGTGTCCAAATCTTCAGGGCAAACACAATGGCCATTAGATCTAAGTCGTGAGTAGGTAATTTCTCTCATGGACCTTGAGTTTTCTCGAAACATAAGCGACTATTTGTCTTTCCTGCATCAACACTGCTCCAAGCCCACTTAGCGAAGCATCAGTATAGAGTATGTAAGTAACACCAAGAGTTGGGGTGACTAGAACAAGAGTCGTAGTCAATGTTGTCTTCAGTTCTTGGAATGACTGTTCGCATTTCTCATCCCACTAGAACTTAACTCCTTTTCTGGTCAACTTAGTCATAGGTTCTGCCAACTTGGAAAAGTCCTTAATGAACCTTCTGTAGTAGCCTGTCAAGCCTAAGAAACTTCTGATTTCTGTTACTGTCTTTGTAATACCCCAGAAATTTGTCAAATAATTAAAATAAATAAAATAAGTTAAGTAAATTAATTTCAAAGACTTTAAAAAAATTTTGGGTACAAATTGTGGGTTGGCACATGAAAAATAAAATATATTGGATATATAATATAAATTAGGCAAATAAGACCTTAATTTGATAATTAAATGAAAATGTAGTATATGTGTATTTATTAAAAAAATAAATTAAACATTATGTAAGTATTAATTTATAATTACATAAATTATTATCTGAAAATAAAATATGAAATAAATAAAAATACATGAAAATGAAAAATGTAGATTATTTAATTATTGACATTAAATATATTAAAGAAATATAAAAATATCTAATAAATACAATATTAAAAATTAGAAAGGGAAAAATATTAGTAAGATCATAAAATAGAAGGGAATATGCAAGAAAATCAAATTTTTATCAATTAGAAAGTGTCCAATTGGCAATTTTTGGATAATATTAACATTAAAAATCAAATTTGGTAATTAGAAACTGCATCCAACGGCCAGAAACACATCATCCGCACGATTAGGATCTCACGGTCACGATCAAAGCTCAAAACAACACCTAGGAGCACCAAATCACTGAAATCAATGGCCCAGAAACGATCTGCCTCATTTAACGACTTAGATTCGATCCTCTGATCATGAATGACATTGTGCTAGAGGTTCATCGTGCGGTCCGGATCAGTGATCAAGATTGGATGTTGTGCTCGAGATCCATCCAACGGCGGAGATCAAGCCACATGGATCAATCGCGAACGGTGTTGCGCTCGAGGACAATCGGATGGCCTGGATTCGATACGTCTTCGATCGACCGCATAGCAATGCGTCACTCGAGGTTGATCAACGGTCCAAGATTAAGTTCGCTCGATCCGACGGCCCATATATGTTTCATTAATCACAAACTAGATCTGCGTACTGTGCTCAATGACGATCGGACGGATCAGATTGATGATCTTGAACGTATGCTATATTCGAGGCTCATCCGATGGTGAAGGTCTTAGACGCCTTGATGATCATGCTGCGTTTGAGGAAATCAAGCGGTCCAGATCAGATCATCTGCGTTGACACGTTCGAAGAAGATTCGATGGCCCACAGCTAACTCGAAAATCTTAAACCGTGATTTGATGCAGTGATCGAGGAAAATCCAATGGACCAGATTTAATGCTTCGATTAAACTGAAATTAAATAACCAAAAATAAGAAAAAATCCGAAAGAATTTCAAAAAAATCCGAAAAATTATGTTTCCAAATTCCAAACTCACTTGCTATTTTCCTATGCTTGGGGGGCACAAAAATTTGAATAATTAGCAAGTTTCCTAGAAAGAAAACACCAAAAACTTACCATTTTACACTATTTTAAACTCTATATAAAGGACCCCGAATGTTCACATTGTGTTCATCCCAAATCAAGAGCATACTAGTCCCTCTTGACTTTCTCTAGCCTTCTTCTTGGCAATCCCTTCAGTTCTTGAGTGTTTTTTGAACTGTTCTTGAGTGTTCTTCAGTATTCTTGAGAGTTCTTGAGTGTTTGGAAGCCTTGAAGTAACGGAACTCTGTTGGATTTCAAAGGTGTGCAGAAAAAATGCATTTAAGGTGGAAGTGACTTCTAACTTCTACTTCTTTATTTTAATTTGAATAAGTCTTGCATGTGTGATGATGTTTTGAAGATGATTGATTGAATATATGTTTTAATATGCATGCTTTATTTAATTGATGTACCATGAATATACATGTTATGCATGTTTAGAAATTAAGAATATTGATGCATGTTATACATGAATTGATGAATAAATATTTAATGATTCATGTTTTGTATATGTTGCATCAATGGTTTAATCCGATATTGTGTGTTTTATCACTAAGAAAAGATTAAATAATGATTCAATCCACATATCGGCGCAATGATGGACTGCATAGTGTCATCGTGTGTGTTCCACCCCCTGACCCGGCTTGTTGGTTTACCATTGACAATTTTGAACTGGGTTCCCAATAGTGATCCCACTTCATAGACATTGGAGTTTGAGTTTCGGTTTGTCATTCTCTCTCCCTACGATGTGGAACACAGAGATTAAACTCTTTCGGTCCGAATGTCAACTATAAACAAGAAATTTATTTGAATCGCCTAATTTACAAAAGTGTTTTATATGCTTGATTTGTTTGAATTGAAATAATGATTTAGATATTTAAAAAGATGCACTGGGCTATGTGCTCACCCCTTCCTTCTATTTTTCATGTAATTGATTTACATGAAGACCATGAAAATTCGTTAGGTTCTTTTATTTAAAAAGTTTTTAATTTCTATGTAAGGGCATGTTGCCCAAGTTTTGAATTTTTCGCTGTAAAAGTCTTTCTTCAAGACCAAATTATGTACTCAATTTTATTTAATTAATTGAGTTTATGAATTTCAGTTATTTCTTATATTACTGCCTTATTAAATTCTTAAATTTAAGTTATGTTCTGTTAAATACAATCAAGGCATGAAATAATTGAAATAGAAAGAAAGTCAAGTGATGCAAGTTGTGTACTTGTAAATGTAATGTCGGCCTGACCCGCCGTTTGGTTTAACCCACCGTCAAAAGAATGGTGATCATGTCCAATGATTAAAGATGCAGGGTTTGGGGTGTTACTGTTTTGGGTTGCTTCCAATTCATAACAACCTCCACTTTCTCTAGATCTATAGAGATGCCTTTTGCTGACACAACATGGCCAAGGAACTTGATAGTTTCCATCCAAAACTCGCACTTACTGAATTTAGCATATAGTTGGTTCCTTCTGAGAGTTTCCAGCACGATCCTCAAGTGTTCAAGGTGTTCACCTTCTGACTTAGAGTAGATTAGGATATCATCCACGAATACCACTACAAACTGGTCAAGGTATTGTCTGAACACTCGGTTCATCAAATCCATAAAGGCAGCCGGGGCATTGGTCAAACCAAATGGCATCACAATGAACTTGAAGTATCCATATCTTGTCCTAAAGGCAGTCTTGTATATGTCAGACTCTCAAATCCTCAGTTGATGATAATCCGACCTAAGATCAATTTTAGAGAAATGAGTGGCTCCTTGTAATTGATCAAATAGGTCGTCAATCCTTGGTAGAGGATATTTATTCTTTACTGTAGCTTGATTCAACTTCTGGTAGTCGACACAAAGTCTCATAGAACCATCCTTCTTCTTCATGAACAACACTGGAGCTCCCCAAGGTGATTCACTCGGCTTGATGAAACCTTTCTCCTTGAGCTTATCAGTTGAGTTTCCAGTTCAATTAGTTCTGCTGGCACCATCCTATAAGGAGGTATGGCTATAGAGTTGGTTCTAGGGTGAAGTTCGATCTTGAACTCTAACTCTCTAGCAGGCGGTAGTCCGAGTAAGTCATCTGGGAACACATCCTCGTACTCCCTAACCATTGCTAAGTCTTGTATCTTCTTTGGTTCCATAGGCTCTTCTTCCGAGAGTTCCTCAAACTCATCCGTCTACTTCAAGCAATTCAGCAAGACTAGGGTTGGACTTCTTGGTAGTCTCCGCATATCCCCATAGATTTTAAAGATCTTCCCAGAAGGTAATGTTATAGTTACCCTTCTCTTAGGACAATCTATTTGGGCCTGGTACTGATCTAACCAATCCATCCCCAAGATTACATCATTGACATAGAAAGGTAGGGGATATAGGTCAACTGTTAAAAGTTTATCCCCAAACCTCAGGTTACAACTAAACATTCTTTTTGAAGTCACTGTGGTCCCTATTGGTTTAAACACATTCAAAGTTATAGGTAGTATTTTCGTTACAAGTTGTAACCTATTAGCTAGTTCTTCAGAAACAAAGCATTTAGAGGCACTGGAGTCAAACACCAGTTTCATAGCAACATTGAATAACAGGAAAGTACCTTCCACTGTAGGGACCTGGTCTTCCTGAGCCTCAACCGCGAACACTCTAGCCTAGTTCTGACCACGGCTTTGGTTTTGCCCCTGATTTGCATTCTAATTCTGTCTGGCTTGAGGGCGCCCATTCTAACCTCCTCCCTGGGTGTTATGTTGTTGCTGTTGTTGTTTGGGAACCTGAGCTAATGTTGTTGGGCAGTTTTTAGCAAGATGCCCCCTTTGTTTGCATACAAAGCACAATCCTAGCCTCTTAGCCTGCTCCCTTGCCTCATCCTTGTTCTGTCCTTGTTTCTATGGTGTGTTCCCACCATTTTTACTTTTCTTCTTAGCCCTTTGGTTATTTTTATTCCTAGGCCTCTTGTTCTTTCCCCTCAACTTTTGCTCCAAGTTGAGCTCTTGTTCCAGAATTAGGGCCAGTTCAACAACTTCCTTATAGGTTCGGAGGCCCAATGTCATAATAATCTTTCAGATCTTGATATTGAGACCCTGTGCAAATCTGTTGGTTTTCACCTTTTCTTCCAAGATCAATTCTTGAGAGAATTTGGCCAACTCAGTAAATTTCCTCTCGTATTCAGTTACTGTGAGATCCCTCTGATTGAGTTTCACAAAGTCTTCTTGCAACTTTCTGAGAATTGCCTCCAGAAAGTATTTGTCATAAAATTTTTCTCTAAACTCTTCCCAAGTCATGGTCACAACGTCAGTGTTGGGATCCATCTGCATCATTCTCCACCATCCACGGGCTAGTCCTTTGAAATGGTGTGTGGCTAGTGCTACTCGTCGTGAACCCGTTACCTTCAGCACATTTAGTAACTCCTCCATCTCCTGGTACCAATGATCAGCAGAGATGCAGTCAATAGTTCCATCAAATGAGGGAGGGTGGAGCTTTTGCAAATCTAGCAGCATCTTCTTCTGTCTTACATCTTCCAGGTCCTCTGGATTCCTTTGACGTTCCTGAGGTACTGGTGTTGGGACTTGGACTAGAATAGGCTCAGGTGCTTGAGGTCGCGAAGCCATCTGAGGGATTATTTGTGGAAGTGTCCTTCTCAGTTGATCTAGTACCCTCTATGACATTTCACTCATCATGTTTTCCATCCGCGCCTCCATTTGTGCCTCCATCCCAGCAGCCATTTTCTTGTAAAATTGAGCAAAGTGTCAGTATGTGTCAAATATTCATGCTATCATGACTCTAGATTCAGTTTCTAGGTTCTCGATCTGTTCAGTGGCCTAAAGTTTTTCTTCTAGGTTCTTTTCATGCATGGGTACAAGATTTGGTCTCAAAGCAAATAATCATAACAGCATGCATATCACACAATCATACAATCATGCTAGCACAGTGAGGTTCCAAGCTTCCACGTAAGCTTTCAGGTTCAAGTGTCTCATACCACTCTACCCCTTCCACTTAAGTTTTTACCCAGAACAGAGCCGCACCCAAACGATTTCGCAAATGGCTCGATAAGTAAGGTTCCCGAGCCTACTATACTCAACCGTCCCATACCAGCGAACATAGAGAAACCCGTTTTGCCAAAGTTACCGATCATTCACCACACATGGTCCATCATTCTCCGAGTCCAGGCTTCCTTCATACCCCCGAATTCCTATGCATCCCACACTAAATAGAAACCGAAAGATATAGAAGCTTCCCAGTCTCGTGTCCTGATCAAACAATTTTTTGTTTTCACACAAGTTTCCATCTCTAGCCTATGCCCTAGAGTTTTATGTTTTTCATCCACTGTGCTACTATGGCTACATCGGTTTCTACCTAAGGTTTTTTCTCTGGACTTAGGGTTTAGTTCTGGTTGACTTACAACCTCTATCTAATCAAGATACCACTTTTGGCCTCTTTTCGACTTTTAATCAATTCCTTGCCCTAATTTTTCACCTTCTAATTTTCTTTTATCGAAAATAAGAGTGTTCTTCAACTCGACTGCTCATATAAGCTGGTGGGATAACCTCCAGATCAGGCGGCGAGATCAAAGTCTGCTTAGTAACCGCGCTTTCTTGGGCGGGATAACCCACCTCTCTTTCAATGTTTAGCTTTATTTGGGACAAGGCTTACCCACTATCAGCTCAACTTGTAGTCTTTGTATCCAAACAAAGCATTTCAAAAACATATACTTCCTTTTTGAAAAAACTTTCTAAAACATTCATCAATTTCAAAAATAGAAGGTAGGGCATCCTAAATTCAATTCAATTCAAGGTGAAACCCTAATTTGGGTTTCTGATTTTTGTCAAGCAACTAATGTTTGACTTTCTATCTGTAGCCTAATTAACACATGTTTAGGCTTAACTTTCTATTCTTGGCCTAGCAACTAATGCTCAGGATCTGATACCACACTTGTAACACCCCAACCCCCATATCTCTTAAGCAGTGTACATTGTCACCATTCTCTTGACAATGGACTTAACAAAACGGCGGGTCGGGCCGGTGTTACATTACAAGCGACACACACTTGTTCTTTTCCTTTCAATATCTCATGCCTTTGTACAAAATTCAAGAATACAAAACTTTCAATAAAATTAAGGCAAATTAAAAAAGATAAAGAAATTCAACTATTTTATTCATAATAGAAATTCAAAGTACTAAACTCTTAAAAAAACTAATAATTACAGCGGAAGTCTTTAAAATAATTTTCAGTAGAAAAGCATAAAAAACTTTAGGCAACATGCCCTAAAAATGTTAAAAATAAAATACTATAGACACTTTCTAAGAACTATCTACATTCAACTGCTCCATGGGTTCATATTCCTAAAAAATAAGAAAGGAAGAATGAGCACATAGCCCAATGGATCCTTTTCAAACAACCATCTTTCATATTCAAACTCACAACACAATCATAATTCAAACACTTACAATCATTAGGCATTTCAAACAACAATTTGTTTAAGTTGAGTCTCAGACCACAAGGGTTTTTAAGCCCTTGATGTTCTTAACAAAGTACCTCCTTAGAGTGAAATATAGCTCTTCTTAGCCAATTTCATTGGACTTTTGGACTTCAAGGAAACTTACCCCACCAACCAAGTACTTTGGTCTTAAAACCATATGAACTAATCATCTGAAAAGAACATTCATAGTAACCCACATGTTTACTATGATGGTATTGGCTTATTTTCTCCATCATCTTTGATTAATTTTCATATCATGATCTCATAAAATAAATTTTAGAATATGAAATCAAACTAAAATTCAGAATATACACAGTCAACTCGTGAAATACTCATAAAACATGCATCATACTTTAATTTAAAAGCCTAAGCATGATACTAACATGGCATGGATGACATGTTTGCTCAAACATGAATCAAAATTGAAATATTGAAATAAACATTTAAAATTCTAGAACTGAAGTTGAAAATCTTTGAATTCAGTGAAAAACACACAAACAATGAGCATGTCATGAATTCATAAGAACAGAAGGATGTTCTAGAAATCACTTCCACCTTGTAACGCTTTTCTTCCTAATTTTGGTAGCAATTCCCCTCGCGTACTAGTGCCAATGAAGATCTCCCAATTTAATTCTCCAATTTTAGAGTTTCTCACACACATAAGAAAGGAAGATGGAAAATGTGCCAAGAAGAAGGCTTTGAGAAAACAAGATGATCATTTAACTCTTATTCTTCGAAATGAATGAAATTATGAGCCTAGGGAGGTTTATATAGGTTTTCCAAAGGAGAAAATTAGAAAGTTTTGTGTCTTTCTATTAATAAGACACCCTAATTCTACCTAATTTCGTACTTTCTAATTTTTGGAGCAAAATGGTATTTTTAGAAATTTTTTCGAATTTTAGAAATTTTTTTCGTATTTTTTGTTAATTTTCATAATTTAAATTTTGGGTTTTATCTGGTTCCTTGGATTTTGCTCGAGACACGTGTTCGAATTTGATCAAAACCGTTGGATTAATCTCAGATAAATCAACATAAATCGAATTTTTGATCACAGTTGTTGGATTTCCTCGAGCGCATCAACGATCATGATGTTAATCAAAACAGCTTTGATCTGAACTGTCCGATGATCCTCGAGTGCATCAATGTTAGCGATCTAATCATGTGGCTTTGATCTCGACCGTCGAATGATCCTCGATCACAGTGTGCAGATCCGATTTTGCGATCAACGAATCTCATTCTGGCTGCGTGATGCTCCTCGAGTTACACATACGAATCTCTGGCCGTTTGATCTTTTTGATTCGGTGCTCTCATGTGTACGTGCAGATCTGATCTTGGCCGTAGGATGATGAGATCTGATTCCAGATCTACGATTCACAGCATTTTGAGTTTATTTTTGATTTTTCAACCAAATTTCTTGCTTTTTTGGGATTTTTTCCTAATCTCGATCCCAATTGTCTCTCTAATCCTGTTTTCATCAAAAATTACATATATCCTTGTATTTTTGGCTATGATATCCCATTTTATGCATTATAATCATATTTTTCTTCCAAAAATCCCTTAAATTGATTTTTATCCCTCATTTGAGTAACTAGGACTTGCCAAAATTCTCATTCGTCAATTCTGTATAATTTTCTAAGTAAAAATTCAAATTTCATAAGAATTTTTCGACATGTTAAAGTTATTTCTATCTCTAATTATTTTACTTAAGAAGGACTAAAAGAGGAAAATATTGAGTCTATTCTAATGCCCTAACTCTTCCATCTTATTGTTATTCCTACATTATCAAAATATTATCATTATCTCATCTCATTCTCATTTTTCTTATTTTATTATATGTAGCAAACCTTAGTTTTAGAAATTTATCCCAATCTTTGTGGTTCAACCTTGGGCCTCCCCAAGTTTATTACTTGTTGAATGTACTACATTATTTTTCCTAGTTACACTTATAATTTGTTGCATTATTTGCTTTTATGTCTAGGGTTTATTTATGTTGCATATTATTCATTCATCATCTAAAGAATGTATTTTTGCATCTCTTTATCAATTTAAAAGTGTGGACATAAAGTAAGCAACAAGGTTTTGGCGCTGTTGCCAGGGATTGGTAATTGGTGTCTAAAACCAAGGGTTGCTACATCATTTGTTTTTTTTTTGTCATAACTTCTCTTTAGACTCTCTCAAGTTAGGATTTTTATTTTTATTTCCTTCTATTTGCTTTTAAAGCCTTGTAATTTTGAGTACTGTGAGGTTCTTGAGAGTTGTGAGGAAGTGATTTGTAATTTATTTCAAATTTGTAATATTTAGCTCCAGGTGTGAGTGATTGTGGGAATGAGCTTTGTGAGTCACTCACACTTGTACGTGAAGACTTTTTCTAGGACCTTACTTTAAGATCTACTATATCTTTTAAATTTCTAGCTTAGGTTGTTTGTAGAATACCAAGTTTTAGGCCTTTGTTGTTCGTGTAGGTGTATTTATATTTTTATCACTTTTATGAGCAAACAACCACATTTTGCTAAGATTTCATGTTAGTGTGATTTTTCATTTCTTTTTGGATGTATGGTGTTTGAGTGATTTAAAATTTGAACCTGTGCACTAAGGCCTTAACCTTGAGTACATCATAAGTTATTGCCACATTGTAAGCCTAGTTGAATGAGCACGTGGTTACATGATCATACAAATAGGTTGCAAAGGGATCAACCTACACTTGAAGAAGTGTTAGATCGAACATCAACTTGAAGCTCACATTGCAGACTACACTAAGACACCTAGTGTAGAATTGACTCACTCACCAACCATGTCAACAAATGGAAGTAACTTAGGTGATCTGGGACATTTAAGGGAAGACCAAAATATTGAAGGAAATGAACCTAGAACTCTCAAAGACTATTTTCAACCAACTAGGACTAGTGCACCTCATGCATAGTATTTCGTTATAACCAAAGGCATAGTTTTGAGATAAAACTGGGTGTATTAAACTTACTCCCAACTTTTCATTGTCTAGTGCATGAGGATCCTTATCTTCATCTTCAAGAGTTTGAAGAAAATATGTGCCATACTTCACTATCTAAATGTGAATGAGGACACATTGAGACTTAAACTTTTTCCCTTTTCCCTTAAAGAAAAAGCTAAGTCATGGCTTCATTCTTTAAGACCAAGATCCATTCTTTCATGGGGAAATGTGGCCCAAGAGTTTCTCAAAAATTATTTTTTTCCCAACCCAAAAAAGCTCATGTATTAAAAAGAGCTATCATGACTCATTCTCAAAAAGAGAATGAAGCATTTTTTCAATATTTGGAGCAATATAAAGATTTACTTAGAAAATGCCCCCATCATGGCTATAGTGTACCAAACCTCAGAGGATTTTTCTTAGTTGGACTTGCACCATCCATGAGGCAACTTGTAGAGACCATGAGTAATGGAGAATTTCTCATGAAAGAACTCGATGAAGCTTGAGAATTTTAGAGAACTTAGCGGAGAATGCCCAATCTTGGGAAGAGAGTAAGATAGACAAACCTAGTGAAAAAGTTAATCTTTCAAAAGGAGGCATTCACCATATTCTTGATGATAACCTTGAATTAAATGCCAAAATTGTTAGTCTCACTAGAGAAATTGAAGCCTTAAAGAACAAAGATAAGGTTGAGAAGTTATGTGTCATTTGTGAGAATAACTTTCATGAAACTAAGGGGTGTCCAAGTATTCCCACTTTACAAAGTGTAATCCATGAGCAAGCTAATGCTCTAAATACACATAGAAGGCCATTTGAAAATCCTCCTTACTCTAATACGTATAACCCAAATGTGAGGAACCACCCAAATTTTAGTTGGAGACAAGG
>JAJIYU010004417.1:0-24403 GCA_030144865.1 Tinospora cordifolia | reverse complement strand
ATTTCATTCACACACATCCATCCAAGAATCAAAGAGGAAAAAAAAAAAAAAAAGAAAAGGAGAGAATGAAGAGAGAAAAAGGAAAAAGAAAAGAAAAAAAAGGAGAAAAAGAAAAGAAAAAGAAAAAAAAAAGAAGGAGAAAAAGAAGAGGAGTCGCGCGCTTTGGAAATCCGACATTTTGGGTAAATCATTTTTTACCTCTTTTCAATTTCGAATTATTATATAAATTGTGAATTTCAATTTTATAGTACAGTTTCAATAAATGCATTAGTTGAATGCGCGGCCCCAAAATTAGGATATATTTTCCCTATGAATGAAACTATACAATATATATATATATATATATATCATTGTGTTCAGATTTATGAGTAGAATACAGATATGTATATTATTTGTACCCTCGTGGACCATAGGAAATTATATGGTAGTTGGAAGTCGACGCATAGGGGGTATACCTATTAATACTTAAATTTTAGTCGGTGAGTACTAAAATGTCCAGAATGAAACTCTGAACTTAATGACACTAAAATTAGGATTTTTGGAGGTCAATGGACATATTAAATTCACGTTTATGTGATATGAGGATTAATTAATAAAGATAGAAAAAAAAATGTATATACAGTAAAAATAATGATAAATAATAGAAAAAAATGTTTTATAATATTGCATAAGATTATGAAATACTTATTAGAGAAATATATAACATAGGAAATAATATTTATGTATTGAACCACCAAATTTATGAAAGTGGTTGGTTATTGTGTACCAAAGGTGGGACATATGTTGACAATACATATTTGTAGTATTTTGAGTCAATATAAAGGCTTAATTGACCTTGTTAACCACGTTGACCTTATCGATTTGACAAGTCGGCGAGGGTTAGGTTTAGATAGTGTTGACTATAGTTGACCAAGTCAATCCTTTGATTGACCAAAGACCATAAAGTTATAATTTGAGCCAAGTTTATGTTGATATTAAGAGAGTAAGTTGATCACGCAGGATCAAACATCAGCGGGACGCGACCGGTTACTAGAGGAACACCAGGAGTTGGGCATCCTTGTGAGTAGTGTTTTCTAATTTATCACTTAACTTGTTATTCTATCATAAATGAAATATTCTTACATATTGAAATGCATTTGCAATCTTTAAATGTGATTTAAATGAAAATGTGCACCAAATATTGAGGTCCGAGTGCGGGTTAGAGTATTGAATGTGGTAGAGCATTGAGGACGAGTGGTTGTCGCATCCGTGGGTGCGGTCGGGCTAGGTCTATCAATTGAGGCTCCCCTAGATTGTTTAGTGACCACCTAGCACAGAGTGCCCTGAGGGGGGTTCTGTGGGCCCAAATTAGGGTCGTCACCTATACACTTAACCATTGGGTTTCTCTCGTTCATGTGGATTTATGTGTTTTCTGCATTAAAAGTGGTTTCAAAATAGAAGGTGCACAACTACATAGTGGATTTAGCATTCATTAACTGTTGCATTCATTCGCATTATTATTATTGTGCATTCATATATTACTTTTTTAGAATACTTGTTCTAAGTTATAGATTAGGTTACATTACTCACTGAGCCACTATGGACAAAATTAAGTACTTGAGCCCCAAGTCTTGGGTTCGAATGAATTAAGTACTTGAGCCCCAGGTCATGGGTTCGAATCTTCGCGGAGGCAAAAGAAAACCCTTCGGGGCAGGGACAATACCTTTGAGTGACCACCTAGCACAAAGTACCATGAGGGGGGTTCTATGGGCCCAGGTTGGGGTCATCACAATTCTTTTCACTTCTTCCTTCTCCTAGACATCTTCCTAAACTTCGCTCATCCCCTAATTGTCCCACACAGCAATTTAGTAGCAAGGAGGAGAAAACCAAAAAAATTGCATCACAATGGGGATTCAACCCATAAAATAATCTTTTAGATGTTCTACAAGGTAAAATTGACCCCTAATTGTTGATCACGTTATTCATTCTTTTGAGATTGAATTACCCTATTAGTAATTTCTGAGATTTTTGTTTAATCCTATCATCAAACTAGAACCCTAGAAGTAATCAAGAAGGATTTTTGGAGCATACAAGAGAGTTGGCTGATCAACGAAGGTATAACGACTCAATCTAGTCTCAATGCATAGTTTGGGGTTTTAGAATTTAAGATATTAGGATGCCAAGGACATAAGAGAACAAGAAATGGGAGAAACAAGCACGAAAGTCTATTTTTCATGCTAATTACCATGGTAATAATCTCTATTACCGCGGTACTGCACTCATTTCCTCTTCTATTTTATGCACTCTCATTTTGGTTACCGCGATAATAAACTACCTTTTCTTCATTGTATTCTAGTTACCACAGTATTGTGGGTTATCTCTTTGTTCCACACTAGTTACCATAGTACTCTACCATGATATTGTAACAAAACTTATGTATTCCATTTAGTTATCACAATAGCCTACTGCGGTAATGTGTCTGTGTTCTTCTCGTTTCTCATTCATGCATTTTGATAACTGCAATATTCCTTTCTTCTACCATGGTACACAAAAGAAGCAAGACTACACTTAGACTCATCTAGTATGATGTCCTTGCACAATTGAATGTCATATAGGATAAAGAATCATTAGAGTATGGCTTAAAAGTATTAGAAACACATTAATTAGTAAGAATAATGAATTGGTTCTTACTCTTAAGGTTGAAGATTCAATAAGGCTTGGAATAATAGGACAAGGACTAGAAGGAATTAAATAGCTAGGTGGATATGATTTTTGAATTTTAAATTATTATCTTGATTTAAATAAAGTATGTTAGCCTAGGAATATGCTTCAATCTGAATATGTTCATTATATTTTGAATTGAATATGCATGTTGATGGTTAGATTTACATGGTTATTGAATATTGGTGTATGAATTCAATGATGTGTGTGATGTCATGATCTATGTTATATGAATAATCAAGTAACATGCTTATGATAGAGATGGAATGATGTTACCATGCTTACATGTAATTCCTGAATTGTATTTCTGATTTAATATGTTGTATGATTTGTCATTAAATAAAAATTATAAACATGTATCGGCACAATGTGTACCACAAGGTATCATTGTGAGTGTTCCGATCTGGAACCAACTTGTCAGTTATTTGTTTACTTGATTTGGAACTAGGATTCTCAATTGACCCCACTTCTCGAATTGGTGAACTATAAATTTGGATTGACCCCACTTCACATATGAGAAAGGTTCAAGAGTCTGGATTGACCTTACTTGTAACACTCCGGAACTTTGCGAGCGTGCCATGTCGCGAGCAAATAACTAGATAAATAAAATAAAATATTCTTTCGTGAAAAAAAATAAATAAATAATAATAAATAAAATAAAAAACATATATAAACAAAAATAAAATAAATGAATAAATAAATAAATAGTGATAAATAAAATAAGAAATAACAATTATTAAATATATGCTTAGAAATCATGGTTTGAAAAATAAATGAAAATATTGCGATGCCTGCGAACGCGTCGATAAGAGAATTATGAAGTAAATTAACCAGGAAAAATAAAATAATAAAAACTATGTTGGCAAAAGGAAAAAGAAAAATGGAGAACATGATAAAATTTAACAGAAGAATTTAGATTTTTGGATTGAGTTGTGCAAACCATGGAAAAAAATAAATGAAATATTGGTTGATTTAAATTATTAGTAGATCAAACAGAAAATTTAGATTTCTTGTGAATGAAAAATTGATATGGATATATATATATATATATTAAGATGTTAATTAAATTAAAAAAAATTAGTGATAGGAATAAACTAGAAAATCAGAGTTTAGGTGTTGAAAAAAAACTAGTTTAGAAAATTTATTTAATAATTCAAATTAAATAAATTTAATATGAGATCATTTATTAATTATTGAACATGAGGATTAATTGAATTAATAAAATTAAATTAATTAATCTTTAAATTAGGATAAGTTTACAACTAAACTTAGAACATTTAGAAGTCTTATTTTGTTCGTAATTAAATTAATTATGATATTAATAAATTATTTAAATTGCAAAGATTCAATTATTAGAAATTTAATTTTACGAAAAGGCTTGCAAGTAAATTATTAAAGTTTTAAATTCAAATTGAGGAAATTTAAAAGATCGAGGAATTATATTGATTAGAATATACAAAAATTTAGAAACTAAGAATAATCCTAAATTAGTGGAAACTGATATTTGGACATCCTAATTAAATTAGAAATCACTTAAATTGGGAATAAAGTGTTAAGTGGTAAATTTCAGGTTTGTACATTTTATAGCATGGAATTACTCGAAGGAAAGCAAGGAGCCCTAAAGATCAACGGAATTAGGTGGGCATGACTTTCTTGCTCATATGTATTATATAGATCTAAAATTCAAAACATCTGTTTGAATAACTCTAGGATTACTAGAATTTTGTTATGAAATTGATTGAACTAGTTTGGTGTGCTTGGATGATGGTGTGATGATTTATTTAAATTGCACTTTGTTTATCTATGGCATGCATCAATAGGAAAACATGTGTTTAGATTTCATTATTTACTCATGTGAATAGCCTGCATTATTTGATTTATTTACCATGATATGTGTGATGTTTGGCATGATTGAAATTGTTTGTAAAACTAAAATAAGATAATGGTTTATTAAGAATCCACGTACCGGTACGATTGACGAGCCTGAAGCGGATCGAGGTGACATCTCCTATATGTCCCTGCTTTAGATTGTCGAGCTACAAGGAGGATCGTAGGTATTCCCACTCGGAGCTGACTGTGACAGCTCGAAGTCTTTGGGAGATGATACGAGTCGCGATAAGTACGCTCTCTTAGGCTATGATGTGAGTGTCAATTGATTTTAGACGGTTATTAGAACCCTCTGAGATTAAATTGGATCACAAGGAATACCGAGAGGCATCTCAACCCTCTTCCATTCTTAGACTCTGACTAAAACAAATGAATGTTTGAACGCCTAATGTTTGAAAGTGTCTGTAATGTTTTGGATTGAGTCTGTATAATACATGTGATGTGTAGGATCGATCCACTGAGCTTTCAAGCTCACTCCCATTTCTATCTTTTAGGTACGTGTGGACTTAGAATACGATAATATATGTCAGAAGACTCGCACTTTGATTGGACACCTTATGGGGAGGTAGTCTGATATAGGTGGTATTGGAATGATATTTTGTTAATCTTTTCGAAATGATTTCATTGTATCCATTTGATTTTAAATTCAATTGATTAAATTTGTGAATAATGTTGTACGTTTAACATTTTTGTTTTAATACTAGTTTTAAGTATTTCTGCTGCATTATTTATGAATTTTCTTGAGAAATCTGGTGAATACATAGAGAAATTATTTTATATAAGAAATTTATCCAGACAAAGACTTGAGAACTAACAATTATGAATTAAATTCTGAAGAAAACATTTTGACAGAAGAAAAATTTTAGTAACATCTTGGTTTTCAACGGACGATGATCTACACGTGAGACATCGCGTGAACGGAGGTCCAGACGAAAATTAGGATGTTACATTACTCCCCAGATTTGGAACACTGAGTAGATTACTTTCAATTTTAATGTCAATTGAAAACACAATTAAAATAATGAGTTAAATATTTGGAATGATCCACTGGGCTCTTTGAGTGTAATAACTGAAATTTTAGTGACGTAATAATTGTAATACCTGAAATTTTAGTGACGTAATTATCAAAATTTGAGTTTAAAACTCATATACGTATATATATATATATATATATATTTGTCATTGGTATGCAATTAATTAGTTAGCATAGAAGTATAAATGAATATACGTTGATTAATAATAGACATATAGAATTGTTGGGTAAATATATGCTTCTCTATTTGAATAAGAAAATAGTAATTTTAGAATGATATTAATATAGAAAAGTATGTGTATAAAGTATTAATTAGATGCACTCATAAAAATAATATTTCGTTTAGTATGATGGTAATATACATAGAGAAGTAATGTGTAAATGAAAGGCATTCATGAATAAAATATCTCATCTATTGAGATGTTAAAGTGGACATGTGTAAGAAGGAATAATCTCACATTGGAAAGATAAAGACACTATTTGGAAGAGAACCCTATATAAACCCCTCTACTCCACCCATTTCATTCATCCCAAAGACAAGAGTTGAAAATTCCTCTTGCTTTCTTTCTTTGCCTCCTTCTTGGCAATCTTAGTTCTATTTCTTCTTTGCTTGAGCTATTCTAAATAGTTCGCGAAGTAGTAGCCACGAAGTGCTACAAATAATTTAGGAAGCGATCTCGAGGTGAGTTTCTTTACTTTTTTTTAATTTATTATTTTGACTTAGATAATGTTTGCTTGTTTGGTTAGCTTAATTCTTTTATGTTTTTATTCTTGTTCTTTGCATTTATGTCATTCAATCATCATGTTGCATGACCAAGAGAGTATGCTCTGTAGTTGCGTCTTATACGATCTTCTACATCAGAAATTGAAAGTCGTTTTCCTGTTTGGGAGAGTATGCTCTGTAGTTGCGTCTCGTACGATCTTCTACATCAGAAATCGAAAATCTGTGATTCTGTTGATTTATCATGTTCTACTATGGTATGTTCTATTTTTGTTGAAATATTTATCTACTATGTTCTTGCACACAAAAGTCAGATTAAATGAGATTTCAACCACCTACCGGTACGGGAGACTTTCTGTATTCCATTTAGAATTGGAACTAGCTGTCAATACTGACACCAGCATGGAACGGGTTTCAAGAATGATCCCACTGGAAATGGGTTTGAGTTTCAGAATTGATCTCTCTCCCTAGATCTGGAGCACAGAGGGTATTCCCGTTCAGTCTAAATTACGACTGAATTAATATATTGGTTGAATCGAATTAATCTCTAAAAGTGTTAGATCTGCTTGCATTGTCTGGTTGGAATAATGGATAAAATAGATGGAATGATTCACTGGGCTTTTTAGTTCACCCCCTATTTTTCACAACAAGAAATTAATCAGCTTGCGAGGAGATTTATCCATTGAAAGTTTTTATTTATTTCAATGTAGGGCACATCAGCTCAAGTGAAATCATGTATTTTCAGCTTTGAATTTATTTTTCATTGTAATGGATTATTGTACTCGAAATTGTCGAATGAATAAATGATAAATTTTATTTACCATGAAGTCATTTTTTACATAGACTAATGTATACAGGAACCCTATTACATTTGGGGTCTAAAAAGAAGAAAATGTAGCACGGGCCCGTCTCTCGGGCATTCCAAGATTTTTGATCAAACAGAATTGAACCGTCAGATGACGTGGAAGATGGGACATGAGAGGCGGGGTGTTACATTGAGCTCACCCCTTCTTTTCTAACATTTCACAACTAGTGATTAGAGGTTGCATGGCTAATGAGAGTTTATCTTAGTCATTTTAATTCAAAACTTTCTTTTTTAAGTTTTGTTTAGTCAGGCATATTGGCCCTAGTTTATCCTTGTTAGTTTTAAAGTTGTTTATTTGAATAAACTCATAGGCCTTTGTACCTCTTGAATGTTAAAAGATATTTTCAATAAAGGTATTTGATTTATTTTATCCTAGTTGAAGATTTCAAAATGTTTTATGAAAATATGTATGAGTTATAATGACCAGGATGTCTCATGGAGTTGGAACAGTTAAAGAAAGAGAGATAAAGTGACATCCTATCTCTCGAGTGGCCTCGATTGTTGTGATTGATGTTTTGCACGAGACGTTAGCGTGCCTGAATATTGTTGTTATTGACTCACGGCATTCCAGTAATTGTGCCCCCTAGGACTGGAGCAGGGCAACCGAGAGGCAAGTTGTTACATGGATAGCCTATAACTTTTAACAAATACCTTGCCTGTAGGTACTACAATAACCTTACAAAAAAGTGTAATTGTGACATTAATTTGGAGATAATTTGATTTTAGTCAATCTCTACGTACTTTCGTTTTATGGAAAGGATGTAATATTAGGGATGGATTGGTTGACCCATTACCAAGCACAAATCGACTATCTGAGAAAAAGGCTGACTATAACACTACCCTAAAGAAAAAAAATTTTAAATTAATGGTGATATGCAAAGGTTACCTAGGAATCTGATGTCAGGAATGCTAAACTACATAAGTTGGAATGAAGATTTCAAGAAACCATTAGAGGAGGACGTTGAAGAATAGAATGAGATTCAAGATATAACTCTGATTCATGATTGTATAGATATATTTTCAAATGACCTACCAAGACTACCACTGCATAGAGAAGTGGTGTTCAAGATTTAGGTTTAACAAGGAACTAATCCCATAGCCATTTCTCCTTATAAAATGGCACTAGTAGAGTTAATAGAGTTGAAGGCTCGACTAGATGAGTTGCGATAGAAGGCATTCATTAAACCAAGCGAGTCACCATGAGGAGCTTTGGTATTATTTGTGAAAAAAGAAAGATGGATCCATGCGATTGTGTGTCGACTATCAAAAATTAAACCAAGTCACAATGAAGAACATGTATCAATTTCCAATAATAGATTACCTATTTAATCAATTGAGGGGAGCTACACATTTCTCCAAGATTGATATTTGGTCAAGATATCATCAGTTTTGGATATGAGAATCAAACAACATAAGCAGCTTTTAGAACTCAATATAGATACTTCAAGTTCACAGTGATACCATTTGGTTTAATAAATGCACCAACAGCATTCATAGATCTGATAAACAAAGTATTCAAACAGTACTTTGATCAATTCACAATGGTATTTGTAGATGATATATTTTTATATATTCATGTGGAACATTTGAGGATTGTACTAGAAACTCTCAAAAGAAGTGGAGACAGTCAAACTCCTTCGCCAAGTAGTTTTAACAGAGGGTATGTCAATAGATCATGAAAAGGTGGAGGCAGTTACAAATTGGAAGCAACCTGTAACACCCCAATTCTTGATCGGGCCTCCCGATACATGTTACGGGTCGTCACCCATTGAGAATTGGAACGCTACTGAAAATTTTCTTTCTGTCAAGATCTTTTCTTCAAAATTCAAGTCCATGATAACTATGCTCAAAGAAATGTATTTGAAAATGTAATTCTATAGAAAATAAAAATTTAGATTAACTTTCACTGTGTTCACCGAATTTTCAGAGTTAAATAAAAACAAACTTAAATCGGAATTCATAAATCATAAATTATAAACCATGCAGCAAAATCACTTCAAAATTTCTATTAAGATGGTACGTGTTAAAAATACAATATCATTTGATAACATGAGCACTTGAAATCCAAAACCAAAATAAATACTTGTAAATCGATTTAGTAAAAATAAATAAATACAACCTCTAGAGCCTTCTATCCTGAACAACCTCCCCCATGAGGTATCTAATCAAAAGTGCAAGTCTTCTGACGTAGACTGTTGTACACTGCACCCAAGTGTTCCTGAAAAATGAAATAGGAGTGAGCTCGAAAGCCCAGAAGATCATTCTTACACATCACACACATTATACAGACTAAAATCCAAAACATTACAAACATTTCCAAACATTAAGCGTTTCAAACATTCATTTAGTTTTGGTCGAAGTCTAAGATCGGAAGGAGGTTGAAATGCCTCTCGGTATTCCCCGTGACCTAATCTAATTGTAATCATCGCATGCCTCAAGTACCATCTAAAATTAGTCATATCTCAGTATCACAGTCTAAGAGAGAGTACTTACCATGGCTCACACCGTCTTCCAAAGACTTTGAGCGGTTGCAGGCAGCTCAAGGCTGGGAATACTTACGATCCGCCTTATAGCTCATCGATCTCAAGCGACGACATACAGGAGATACCACCTCAATTCGCTTCAGGCTTGTTGGTCGCACCGGTACGTGGATTCTTAATAATCCTTCGTCTTATTTTAGATACACACACAAATTCAATCACATCAAACATTTCATAATCCCACAGACAATAAACTAAGCTATGCATGCAAATTAAAATAATAAAGCTCATGAATAAATAATGGAATTTAAAGGCATATTTTCCTATTTATGCATGCCATAAATAAATAAATCTAAATGCGAGCTTTTCTATTCAAGCATGTCATGAAATGATTATGCATAAATTGAAATAATTCATCACACTATCATCCAAGCACACCAACTAATCTTAATCAATTTCATAACAAAATTCTAATAATCTAAAACTATTCAATCACATGCTTTGAATTTTAAATTCACATAATACGTAAGAGCAAGAAAATTACGCTTACCTGATTTCGCCGATCTTAAGGGCAAACTTGCTTTCCTTGATAATAAGTAAAAGTAAAGCATGGAAAGCCCACCCATCTGATTGTTGCAACCCCTCCTATGCTAGAGTAGAAATGGGGTAACATCACATTGGATTTGATTAGTATGTTGCCCAAGAATCCAAAGGGAGAAGATAATGTCTGGGTGATTGTAGATTGATTAACTAAGGTAGCTCATTTCTTACCTATGTGATCTATAAACATAGTCACTAAGCTAGGTGAGCTTATGTAAAAGAATAATAAAACTTTATGGAGTGCCCAATACTATTACATCAGACAGAGACTCCAAGTTTACATCTAATTCTGGCAAAGTTTACAAAGCAGTTAGGTACCTACTACAAGCATAGCTTTCCATCCTAGACAAATAGACAATATGGGAGAGTTACTTAGACACTTGAAGATATGTTGAGAACTTGTATCCTTAACTTTAAGGGCAACTGGAGCGAATATTTACACTTGGTTGAATTCGCTTATGATAACAATTATCAAACAAGTATATACACTATTCCTTATGAAACTCTTTATGGTAGATCATGTAGATCATATCTTGTTGAGTGGAGTTTGAAGATCACATACTTATAGGACCTAATTTAGTTGAAGAAATGAACAATTAGCTTAAAAAATCAAGAAAAGATTGACTGTGACACATAGTGGGGCTGAAAAGCTATGCAAATAAGAGAATAAGACCTCTTGATGTAACACCCTGCCTCCCAATGACTATCTTTAAAGGTACAGTGTCGATATTACTCTGGTTCATCATTAAATGCAATCAAATCCATTAATAAACATTAACTATTGTGATCCATCAACCACCTATTCAATATATACAGAAGGTTCATCGGGTCACTCAGGGAATAGGGTGTTACTATTACTCTTTCTAGTCTTACCCAAATGCAAGGTCAACAAGTAAAATAACCTTGTGATAGATAAAAGTGATATCATAAAAGGGTCAGCTATCGAATCTAATCATTAATGCAATAGATCTCTTACATTTCAATCAAATAGATACTATCTGGGCCTATGGCCTTTTGTCATTCAACTCTCAAAATAAAATTGACTATGATTCTACAGAGCCAACATGCCCAACAAAATTACAATTGCTACTGAAACTAACATCAGTTATGAAAAAGCCTCCAGCCGCTTCCTATTAATGTTGACCTAAAAAATTAAGATTGAAGTGAGCTCAAAGAGCCTAGTGAATCGAACCAAATATTTAAATTATTATAACAATTTAAACAAACATACATGTCACACACTTTTAAACATTAGGCGTTCCAAATATCAAGTTCTTTTGAGTTGTTGTTAAGACTGAAAGGATTCAACTTAGTGTCCCCTTATGGTCTAGGATATCATCCAGAGGTAACATCCAAAGATACCACCTATTTAGGACCCTAATTGGGGAATGAAGTCCTCTGTGACCCTCAATCACAATCACCACTATTACCATCGTGACAGTAATATCAATCTCAAGAAACAAATAAACCATTGAAGCCAAGTCTCCATTAGGGACACCCACGATGACTTTTACTGGCCAATCATCGCCCCAATACGTGATTAAGATCTTTATTAAATTTTTATATCATAGAATAAACGGAATGCATCAACTTTCAAAATAAATTTCTTGGCATCCCAAACATTCAAACCACGAGATTAATAAATAAAGGAAATACATTTTCATGTTATAAATCATGCATACATCCAAGTTATTCCAACACATCATTAAACACACACATGCATAATTTATTTAAATTGAAATAATAATTTAAAACTTGGTAGTCATCTTCATCTGTTTAAATGTTCTACTACCTCGAGATCTACATTGGTCTAGATCTATCCAAGATATTGACCGAACTCAAGTCAAGAAACATCTTTACTTAGTTTATCTTTCATCATAAAGTATGTTTTTCACTTTATTATTTATTTTTCACTCTTTATTTGTATTCTAGATTGTCATTATTTTTAGTGTGTTTCTCGTTATTATATTTAGTGAGTCGTACACTATTGTCCCCATTTGTATGTGAACTTAGCCAAAATGTTTCTTTTTCATTTACGAGCCATATCATGATGAATTATTTTGGTCATTTATTGTTAAACTAAATTTTGAGATTTAATTTAATGATATCATACATATTTTGCATGATTATCAAGTTTATTTTTATTAATGATACATAAAATTCATATTCTATGTGTCTTGATATTTTTTACTAGAAAATAGTTTATGTTTTCAACATTTAAATTTATTTTCCAGCAAGCTAAATTCCTAACTATTTTTTTGTTTTTATATTTTTATATTTTCTGATTTTTCTGTGAACTCAATTTAATTATCTTATACACCACACAATTATATCTTAAGCTTATAATAAATTTATGTCTTAGCCTATACGTAATTATTTATTTAATTTTTTTAAATCTCGGGGTTTTTTTAATATTTTTCAAGTCACTAATTTTTTTTAAAAAGTTTTTAATTAATTTCTATACTATTTTCTATGTTTTTCCCTTTTATCACTTAATAATTCAAAATGTACATGTATATCAATATATACTTATATATATATTTATAAGTTTTTGAAACTTATTATTTTTATTTATTTTTAAGTAAATTTCTCGAAATCTAATTTTTGGAATCTTTTTCCATTAATAACTTCATAAATATATTTTTACTGTTTCATTCTATGTTATCAATTAAACCATTTTTAATCTAAAAATTCTATTTTTATTCAAATAATTTTGTAAAAATTATTTTTCATTTTTAATTAAAATTCTAGTATTCTAATTTTCTAGAATTTTTCTATTAATAATCTCATAAATAAATAAATAAATATATATATATATATATATATATGTTACTATTTTCACTCTATTTTATCATTTTGATCATTTTAAATCTAAAAATTATATTTTTTATTCAAATAAATTTCGTAAAAATTATTTTGTCACTTGCTTTTAATAAAATTTTCAGAATTCTAATTTTTCTGGAATTTTTTGATTATTAATCTAATAGATACAATATTTTTACTCTATATTCCATTAATAAACATATGCTTGATAAAATGCTAATTTATCATTTTCCTTTTTCTTAAATTGTTTATAAAAGTTCCAGCAACTTCAATATGTTCCTTTTTTATCTAGCTACTATTTTTTTCTTTGTTTTTTATTATTTTTTTTAAGTTTAAGAAAATCATGTTTTTCATGATGTTAATTTATCTAATCTATTCAAGCACATACTAAATCACATAAAATAGAAAAACATAATTCTTTTATGATTTTTATATGAGAGAAGCTTCATTTGAATGTATGTTTCTTCGTTCAAAACTCTTTACAACAAAGTCTTACAAAAATTTGGTCTAAACTTTAAACGAGACATTTAAATAACCAAAAACATGAAATAGGGATTGTTTCCCTTAGTTTTAAAACAATAAGATTCCATTTGAATGATTTTTTTTATTTCTTTAACCTATGCCAAATAACGTAAAAAATGCGACTAATTAAATAGAATAGTGTAGGGTTGAAAGAGTTATACCCTAATGATTCAGTCTTGTGTTATTTGTCTTTCCAGCAAAGAATCTCCTCAATAGGCAACCATTACTTCCTTTCCTTTCCTTGGATGTAATGATGGGGAATGTGTAGTGAATGTGCCTCTTCAAATGTTGTCTCAATCAAGGTGTTACAAATAAGAGAAGAGGAACAACGAAATAGGAAAAAAAAAGACTTCAAACCTACCTTGCTTTTTTTCTTTCTCTTGGTCTGATTGGATCTTTTTCTTTCTTATTCTTTGTCTTGTGCATCAAGGAGGGTGAAAGGAGGACATGATGGTGGAGGAGGCAACCCTATAGATGTCCAAGAGAGAATGGGGAAGCTTTGGGGCAGCTAGGAAAGAGGATCTAAGGGATTTGGTGGTTTGGGAAAGTAGGGAAGAGAATGGCATCTTTTGGAAAGTGTGATTTTAGTAAGTTCCTTTAACCATTCTTGTTTTTTATTTAGTTTAAAATTTCAATTTCAACTTCAAAAGTGGGGTACTATCTTTTTAATGTATATAGTGTCCCCATGTTGCTTATAAACTAGCTGTCGGGTTCACACAACATACACATGTTAGTCTTTTGTTACAGGGTCCACTGCTTAAGCCATGAACTCTTATTTTAACTTTTAATTAAAATTGTGTTATTTTTAATTTTTTTTTCCTCAAAATTGAGAGCTCATTTATGTGGTTATTTATAAGACAATATTCAAATTTTTTGTGTATTTATTTTTTAAATATCTTACAACTAATTTCTATTATGCCTTAAATGTTCGTATGGACATTTTCTTCAATTTACATAGATTTCATTAATTCAAAACCTATCATTTTACATTTTATTTTTGTTCTATTTTTTATTATTCTCATATTGTTTTTATAATTGCACAAGCGTCCAATCTTTAGTGAAATGACCATTTTACTCTTCGATGGCAAAATCACCATTCTACCACCGATTCATCCAAATAACTTTCTATACTTAAAATCATTCACCAATTTATACAATGTTGCTCCATATTTCATTTTTCATGAGAATTGACCATTTTACCCCTAAGTGATTAAATTGTCATTTTACCTGTAGGATATTTAATGTGTTTAGCACTTCATGGACTCATTTATAATCTTGAATATTTTTATTCTAAAATTTAAGAAATTTTTAGGATAGTACACTTGAGTTCCAAATTGGTGATGGAGAATTTTTGAGGGTAAATCCTTAGAAAAGAATTAGACGGGTTCATCATTAGGGGAAGCTATCACTTAGATTCATAGTCCATTCAAGATACTTAGAAGGATTGTTGAATGCACCTACAAACTAGATTTGCCAAATAGAATGTCCTCAATCCACAATGTATTTCACGTGTCAATGTAGAGGAAATTTGAGCAGGATCCCTCTCACATAATTCACTGGAAAGAAATCGACATACAGGATGATGCCATGTATGAAGAGGTAGTTGTCAAAATCCTAAATTGCAAGGTGAAGAGTTTGAGAACGAAAGACATTTCATTAGTTAAAGTTCCCTTGAGGCATCATGGCCTGGTAAAGGCAACCTAAGAACTAAAATTGAAATAAGAAAGAAATATTCAGACCTCTTTATTAGAAATGATTGACTAGACAACATCAATGCAGGTAAACAATTACTTTAAATTTTGAGGATGAAATTCTTTTTAAGGAGTAGAATGTAATACCCCAAAAATTTACAAAATCTTTGAAATAATAATTAAATTAAATTAATTATGAATAATTTGACAAACAAGTTTCATAAGTTACAAAATTACATAAAATGACAAATAAACATGAAATAAAATGCTTGAGAAACATAAATTCAAATTCCTAGGGCAAAAATAAAAATTGAAGATAAGTCACCAAGGCCCTAAAAATGAAATTTGACCTTTAGAAGTAAAATAGTAATGAAATACCCTAGAATCTCATGAACGTGTACACGTCACAATTAAAATAAAAATATAAACTAAAAGCTATGTTTGCAGAGAAATGAGAATTCAAAATAAAATAACAAAGAGAAATGCTTGTGAGTAAAAATTGAAAAATATATATGTATAATAATAATAATAATAATAAATATCATTATTTATGCTTTGGTAGTAAATTGAAATGATGATGGGAATTTGATAATTATAGATAAAATATAAATAACTTTTAAATGAACTACAATGATGAAAAAATAAATAAAGACTGGTAAAAATAAATAATAATCTTTATAATACGAGTAGAAAATATATTTTTAAAATTAATAATATTTTAGTAAAAATTATGAGGTTCGCAAAAAAAGAAATAAATGATTTGAAGACCATATTTTATTTAAATATATGCATAGACTATGGTTGAGAAATAAAAATCAAATATTGATTGATTGAAACAAAGGAAAGAATGGAAACTTGCTTTCAAACCTTTTTTCTTTTTTTTTTTTAAAAAAAGAGAAAGATCCGAAAGCACCACAAAACAAGAAAAAGGAAGAAGAAGAACAAGAAAAAAAGGGGATTTCATTGTGCTTTGTTGGGCAAATAGCAAGAAACAAGTCCAGATTTTTTCTACTATTGAAGAATGATGAACAGGGGAGGAGAGAAAGAAGAAAGGATAACCAACTATTGCTGGTTTGGACAATGAGGAAGACGCAGAAGATGAGCTGTTGGTTTCGGACGGAGAGGAAGAATGAAAACCAGAAATTTATAGTTTTTGTTGCTGCTACCAGACGAAAAATGAGGAAGAAACATGGTTGTTGTTGTGATTTGCAAACAGAATAGAAGAACTAATAGCAGTTGTGGGTGTTGTTGGAAAAATCAACAATTGTGCGTGCTACTGGTGTGTTTGGACAAAGAAGAATAGTAGCTATACGTTGCTACTATGTGCATGCAAAGAAGAAATCCCAGCTTCGATCTGTGCGTTTGGATGAGAAGATGAATGAAGTTAAAGGTCTGCTGTTGTATTTGGTTTTTTGGGCACAAAATGGGAAGGAAAATGCAATGCCCTAGATCTAGTTTCTCTTTCTTGCAAACAACCATTGTTGCCATCTCTAAGCTTCATCAAACCGCACCAAGCATCAATCTAACCTCTCTTCACATGTTCCTCAACCTAGATTTGTGAAGAACAACCAGCAAGGGAGGAAATCCGACGAGGTTTTGTTTCGAAACAGCTTGCACACAGGTGAATCATGAATTCCTTCTTAAAACCATGTTTATGAGTTGGATCTACATGTTTGTTAAGCTATATGTGTGTTGCCATTGAAAAAAAATTACGAGGGTGAAATCTCGTTGTTGGCAAGGAAGAACAATACACGTGAGGTAATGCATGAGTGTAACACCCTAATTTTCAACCGGACCTCCGTTCACGTGTGACCTCACGTGTGGATCGTCGCCTGATGAAAATCAAGGTGCTAATGAAAAATTTCGTTCTGTCAAGATCTCTTTCTTTAAAATTCAGTTCATAACCATTAGTTCTCAAGTCAATATCTGGATAAGTTTCTTATACAAAACGAATAAGTATAATAATTTCTCAAAACATTCACCGGTTTTAACAATACAATTCGTAGTTAATGTAGCGGAGAAACTTTAAAACTATTTATTCAAACTAAATTATTAAACATGAAAATCCATTTAAAGATAAAATAAACCAAAGTTAAACTCATAGGAAACACATTAAAATAGTCCAGTAGCGTAAATAAAATATGATCTCTAAGTCCTATATCGGATGACCTCCCCACGAGGTGTCCAATCAGAGTGCAAGTCTTTTGACGTAGATCACTGCACTCTAGGTCCATGTGTACCTAAAAAATTAAGTGAGAGTGAGCTCGAAGGCCCAATGGATCAATCCTACACATCACATGTATTATACAGACCCAATCCAAAACATTACAAACACTTTCAAACATTAGGCGTTCAAACATTCATTTGTTTTAGCTGTAATCTAAGACCGAAAGAGGGTTGAGATGCCTCTCGGTATTCCCTATGATCTAATATAATCTCAGAGGGTTCCAATAACTGTCTAAAATTAATTGACACTCACATCACAGCCTAAGAGAGTGTACTTACTGCAGCATCATACCATCTCCCAAAGACTTTGAGTTGTCACAGTCAGCTCCGGGTGGGAATACTTACGATCTGCCTTGTAGCTCGACAAACTCAAGCAGTGACATATAGGAGATGCCACTTCGATCCGCTTCAGGCTCGTCAATCGTACCGGTACGTGAATTCTTAATGAACCATCGTCTTATTTTAGTTTTACAAGCAGTCTCAATCACATCAAGTATTACACCATTCACTAGGAAAATAATTCAAACTATTCATGCAACTAAACATAATAAGATGTATGAGTGAACAAAAAGATCTAGACGCATATGTTCCTAGTCATGCATGCCATAATTGAATAAATCTAACTGCAAGATTATGTCGTGAACTAATTATGCATGGATTTACAAATTTATCATACATCATACAGCATTCAGACAGGTCAAACAATTTCAGTCAATTTCCTAATAAGATTCTAATAACCTAGAGCTATTCAATCAAATGTTTTGAATCTTAAATCCATATAATACAAATGAATAAGGAGGTCACGCCCACTTGGTTTTTTTTTTTTTTTTTTTTTGCCGACCTTCAGGGTGACCTTGCTTTCTATGAAAATGTTTCATACTCATAATTGTAAAGTCTAAAATTCAAGAATCAATAAAAATTTCTAAGATTTTAATTCAATTTAGATCTTATTCAAAGTATTTTTAGATTTAAGGATTTCCAATTAATTATGGACTCTAGACATTAGTTTTCAACTAATTTTGAGTCATTCCTAAATTCTAGAAATTTATATGTTCTAATTAAAATAACTTCTAAGTTCTTTAAATTTCCTTGATTTGGAATTACGACTTTAATAATTTACTTACAAGCCTTTTTTATAGAATTAGATTTCTAATAACTTAATCTTCGTAATTTAAATAATTTATCAATACCATGATCAATTTAATTATGAACAAAATAAGACTTCTAGACGTTCCAAATTTAGTTTCGAAGTCTAAGATTTTTGTATTTTCTTATAAAAGATTTTAAACTTTTAAAGATTTATTTTTTTCGTGTTTTCAACTAATTGAATTGTTAAATTTCAACTTCTAATATTAGATAAAACTATTAATGTGTTGAAAAACTATTTTTCAATCCTAATTTAGAAGATTAATTAATTAAGTGCTATTAAATCAATTTAATCCTCATGTTCAATAATTTACAATTAATCCAATATTAACTTTACTTGATTTGAATTATTAAATAAATATTTTAAGCTAATTTCCATTATTATTTTCTTTAATCCTTATTTGAATAAGAAAATTATATTATGTTTTATTTCCATCTATAATTGACTAAAATAAATTTCATACTTCCTAAGATTTAAAATCTAAAATATAAGTCTGATACCTTTCTTCGTCTCCTTTGCGCAAGTAAATGCAACGACAATAGCTGCTACTGTTCTTCTTCGGGCAGATCACAACATCGCGCCCAAATTCCAGATCTGAAATGCTTCGTTTAACAATGCCCAACCAGTCGTAACCCCGAACATTCAAATTGGGCATCGTCTTTATCTTCTTCCTTCACAGACTGGTATTTGTTCATTTGGTTCCCAACTCCAAAATCACACACATGCTCAAAACTCACGGCCTGCAGCCGTAACACCCCCACACCAAAGCTCGGCAACCCCCAAATTTTATCATTTCCTTTGTTCATCATCTCCGATTTCCTACGTTCCAGCAACTCACCCAACTAACCAGCTAATTCCATTTTGAGTCACCGTCTACCAGCTGCAACTCATGGACCGGCACTTACAAATTCTTCACTTCTTCCATCTAGTCCAATGCACAACTTGCTCCCCTTCATTCTTCGTCCAACCATGGCAGCAACAATCACACCTCACACACTCACACTGCCCCTGTTTCCCGTCCTCTTCTCTTCATGGCTTCTTCTTCCTCATCATCTTTTTTTTTTTTTTCTTTCAACAGCAGCAGCAGCTGGAAGCAGCAGCCTAGAGCAGCAGTAATGACATTAGCTGTAATAGCAGCAACAACAGCAGTCGCCTGTCTTCTCCTTCACCAAATCCCAACCAAGAACACGCCCAAAACTCCACAACCCAGCTCGCACCAGCAGCCCCTCTTCTTCTCTGTTTCAGTCCAGATCAGTAGCAGCACCCCTGTTGTCTTCATCCTTCTTCATCCAGCAATGATAATGGCACCCAGTCATCTTCTCATCTACGCCCAGACCCATAGCAGCAGCTTTGGTCTTCTTCTTCTTCCACGGTCCAACAGCAGCAGTAGCGTCTTCTCTTCTCTGTCTGGTAGAAACCACAATAGCGGTAGCAGCAGCAGTGGCAGCACCAGCAGCTGCATCTTTCCCTCTTCGTTCTGCTGCGGCTCCTCTTCTTCATTCTCCTTCTGCTTGCTGCAGCCGTTTCCTTCCTCTTTAGCTTTCTTCTTCTGCCCCTGTTCGTGCAACAACAACATTGAGCAGCAGCCTCCAACTCCTTCAGCCTCTCTTCTCGGTTCTTCTTCATTTATCACTAACCAGAAAATTCTGGTGCAACACAAGAGCTTTCCGAATTCTTCTTTGATTGCCTTCTTTTTACCGCCCAAACCAGAGGATTCCAGTTCTTTCTTCAAATTTCAATTTCTTTCCTTTTTTTTTTCTCTAAACATTATAATTCATTTTAAAACCTTAAGACATGGTTATAAGTTTATATATTTTACTGATATCATTTTCCTTATTTAATCACTTCTAATTCTTCCATTCCATGTATGAATATTTTCTCAAGCTTCAATTTGTTCTATATTCCAAATTTCTATTTTATTTTTATTTATTTTTTATTTTTTCTAATCATGTTGATTTACATACACCCTTCTTATAATGTCTAATCATATTGATTTAATCCTATTTATTTAATCTTTATTGTAAGTTTATAAGTTTATATATACATATGTATTAATCTCTTTGATTTATATATATATATATATATTAATAATATCATTCCTTATTCATTTTATTTTTCTTCTTTCATCATATATTTAGGCATGTTTCCACCATCAATTTTGTATAAATTTTCAGTTATTACTTTCACCGATCAATAAGATGTTAAAATGGTACACTTCATCATATCATAATTTTTTCTAGCTAATTCGTCTAATATCGGTTTTTCAATTTATCAATTTATTCACTTTATGTCCACTCACGACATGGCATGATCACAAGGTTCCGGGGTGTTACAATGAGGGTCGAAACGTCCATTGCTGTTGCAGCCAAAGTGAGCCACGTTTTTCACCTTGTATTTGTATTTTAGCGATTTGTTTGAATGTGAAGAAAGGGATTTAAATGTTTAGAATTCTCCTAGTTAAAATTTAGTATTTGGAGCCCCGTATTGAAGGTTTCAGTGTTTAGAACCTTTAGATTTAATAAAAAAAAATTATAATGATAATTTACCTGTTATGGATGTGAAGAATGAATTTTTGAAAGTCCAGAATCTTTTATAGTTAAAAAATGGGATTTTTGGACTTTATAAGTGGGAGTTGGATACTTGGAAGTCTTATTTTTTTGTAATAAATTTACTTTTGATATCAATGGATGATTTTGATATGAAAAGAAATATTATCAAAGTTTTGGGAGTTGTGGAGATTGGAATTTGATTTTATTTTATGGCTTGATGGAAATAAGGATTGTTGAGGAGGTCCTAATTTTGATTTAAATATTAAATGAGGGTTTAGGTACATAGAAGTCCTAAATTAACTTATTCATTATAAAGAAGCAGTGAGGGCTTATAGAGTTATTATTTTGGATGTATTATGAGCTATGTGGAAGCTTAGAATAACATAGGGTTCTTTTAAAAAATTATATATTTATGTAGGAATCTTGTGAATGTTTTTGAAAGCATTCAAACCCTATAATATTTTAAATTAATGTCGGTGAGCGGTCAAGATTTAGAAATTAATTATTGGAACTTCTATTTTCAGATTAACATTTCAGGAGTCGTGACTTACGACGAGTTGGTGCAAAGGAGATTTGACATAGTCAAGTGGGAAGGATTTCCTTGCTCATTAATAATATATGAATTTTAGATTCAAAACATGATGACTGTTAGCTTAGGATATTTTGCATTGCTATGGTTGTTATTTGTTTGTGATTGGAATAATTTGAATGATGATCATAATGTCCGATTAATCACTTCCTGACCTATTTTATCGAGTTCATGATTTATTCATTTTATTCATTATTTATTTGCTAATATTTGATGGATAATGTTGTATGGATGACACTATTTGTGGAACTAAATAAGATTAATGGTTTATTAAGAACATACGTACCGATTAGGTAGCCACGAACACACTATACCTCTCCACACAGTGCCGTATAGCGCTAATCTGGGCACATTGTGAGTATTTCCACCCTATGGCTATGGAGACAGCTGAGGTTGTTCTTAGAGATCGATAATCACTAGATAGTGTTACCTTTTCTTATACAGTAATCCCTACAGTATAGCTGGATTGCATACCCGAAGTAACTGATATGGTGATTTGAGAGCAACACCTGGAGAACTCATCATGATAGTATAGCTGGAAAGCATACCAAGAGAAATCATGATAGTACAGTTGGAGTGCATACTAGTTGTCCACTCCTAGATTACAAGAAATACTGGGGGTGGATTCCCTTTCTGTCTTTAGAGTACAACAGACAAATGAATACTTCAAACGATTAATGTGTGAAAGTGTGTGCATGTTTTGATTCTTGATTTGTATAATGTTGATGATGTGCAGGATTGACCTATTGAGTTTTCGAATTCACTCCCATTTCATTTTTCAAGTACTCACAGAGGTGTACACTGACAAACCCAGGAATTGGTGTCAGAACCTCATTGAGAGGTAATAATTGTCATCCTCTTTGATCCTAGTTTGATGTAAATATTTTCAATAGCACCTGAAGTGATTTTGTAAGCTATATGTAGAACTTTTCAACTATTTAAATGCATTTCTTACTTATTTTGTATAACTGAATCTGATAGCAGTTAGCTGAAATTTTTACTAATTTTCCCACCGTGTTACTCTAATAATTTTTGGAATCTTTTCATGAATGAAAACCGATGATATTGGTTAGATTTTAGACATTTCATGCATTACTATGTCTGCATTGCATATAGATCATGTAAACTTTCAGACGAAAGTGGATTAGGAGAAGGAAAAGCTAACAACTTTATTTTTCAAGAAAGGATGACTCGATGATCATGTACTGGAAAATTTGGAGCTGAAATTGAGTGTCATAAGTAATTTTATTGCCTTGAGGGCAAAATAGTCATTTTACCCAAATACTAACATATGTGTACTAGTAAAAGTGGTATGTGGATAATGTTTACAAAATATGACATGATTAAAGGACTGAAAAGTTTTATTAAAAATTCTATGCATTCATTAAATAAAAATTGAATAAAATTAAGTATATGTATATATAGATTACACTATATATAGAAGAAAATTAATTAATAAAATTAAGAGAGCTTAGCATATACAATAAGCCCAATGATCACTACTAAAATATGATATAAAAGAATAGATAAAAGTTAATAAATAATTAAATTAAATTTTAAAAAATCAATGGACAAGATGAAGTAAAAATAATAGGGTAAAGCACAATTTTATACAAGAAAATAGAAATAATTACATAAATACCAATATTCTCATTTTTATACATATACCAATAATTTAATACCAAAAATACTAGAATTTGTTTTTAACATAATTTTTATGAAAACTAAAATTGAGTATACTTAACATATATTATTGATATAACATTAGTATATTATCAATATATAATAAAATGTACATTCTTCTATAATAACTAGTATAATGTCTATATATTTTTAGTATAAAATAAAAAAAAAATTAGTATACTTGTCACACCCCGACCCCCGGACCGGACATCATATCTGTCAATCTAAGGCCCTGCTGTCGAGCATCGCGCGACTCTAAGCTCGGTGCGTGGTCCGCCGAGGCACCGGCCGTGCGACAGTTATCATCATCTTTCCACAAACCTCTATACACGAGGTTTAAATCATTTCTTAATTTCAAATAATCATTTTATTAATGCTTCACTAAGCAATTAGTTTCAAATCAAATTCACTAAATGCTCAAAATCATATTTATACTGGAAATCAAGATAATAGTAGCGGAAGCACTTTTCGGATCAAATCTTTCTAAATGATTGAACACTGTTTAGCAATACCATAACTAAAAATCATCAGTTTATCAATCAAGATAAAAACAATGTTTAAGATGGTAAAATAGTCCTGTATATACATATACAAAAGTATGATACATGACCCTCAGGCCCAAATTCAAAATATACATTGTAAAAACTGTTCAAAACAGAGAGATAGTTTAACAAAAAATATCACTCTCTCTCACTATACATCCTCCAGTCTCCGATCTGCATCCTCACTGAGCGTTGGGCTCATGAGTACCTGTAAATAAAAATGGGGTGAGCTCAAAAGCCCAGTGGATCTCCCCTACACATCAATAGCATTATACAAACGAGCATACGAAACATGCAAACAGTTTCAAATCATTAGGGGCGTTTCAAACACTTAGTCAGTTTATC
>JAJIYU010004416.1:0-24387 GCA_030144865.1 Tinospora cordifolia | reverse complement strand
GACATGCAGATGGAAGGGGAGGTATGTCAAGGGTGAGAGAGTGAACAAGAGGAGGTACATCTCTGCAAGGAGGAGATGTTTGAGGAGGAACGGTGTCAGTAAAGATGGATGCCATATCATGAGCACTGGCCTTTGGCGCCAACCCTCGGCTAAAGCGGCACACACTTCTGTGACTGGGGAAACAACCTTACTGATTATTGAGATCCTCTAACACCAAAACACTTTGCAATTATGTATAAACAAAGAAGGATGAATATGAGGATGTAATATGAAACAGAAAGATAATTGGAAAGATTGAAGATGTGAACATTCAACTACTCCATGAGATAACCAATAATGAGAAGAACAGATAAGCTTGAAAAATACCTCAGAAAATATCATTAATCAAACCAAAATACATACTTACCATCGGATCAACAGAACGAAACGATGGCTCTGATACCATAATCGATATTAGTTAAGCTCTTTTTGTTTAAAAAGTTTCTAATTTTTATGTAAGGGCATGTTGCCCAAATTTTAAGACTTCCGCTGTAATTTTTTTTTTAAATCAAATTATGTACTCAATTTTATTTAATTAACTAAGTTTATGAATTTCAGTTATTTCTTGTATTATTGCCTTATTAATTCTTTATGTACTGTTAAATAAAATCAAGGCATGAAATAATTGAAATAGAAAGTCAAGTGTGTCACTTGTAAAGTAACACCGGCCTGGCCCATCATTTGGTTTAATCCACCGTCAAGAGAATGGTTTTCGTGTCTAATGCTTAAAGATACGGGGGTTGAGGTGTTACGATTTTCATCTATATGCTCGTCAAAATTAATCTATTTGTATTCATTAATCTTCTAATTAAAAATATAACTAACCTAATTTGTATTAATTAATCTTGTAATTTTATAATTAACTAAAAATATAACTAATTAGTTATTAATTTTCTATACAATTAAGCTATTTAAAACTTTTTAAAATATAATATTTTTAAAATAAAAATATTATATTTAATAAATTTAAAATGTTAGTTTTAATAAATAATAATATAAAAAATATAATTAAATATGTATATTCATATTATTAATAAATATATTATTTAATATAATTAAATTTATAAATAATTTTTATATAAAATTAATAATTTTTATTTAAATAGCATAAATTATTCATATAATAAAAAAATAAAAATTTGTCAAACTTGCTTGATAAATATTTTATTTTTAAATAAAATTTTTTTAGTATAAAATATAAATTTTTATTTAATTAATTTTACGATAAAAAAAATTCTTAACAAATAAGTATTAAATATTTAAAAAATAAAATTACCAATCAGTCCTAAGTGACATTTTTTGTGAACAAAAATCATTTGTTTTGCTCTTACTCTTACATCCCCATGACGCCTTTGGCCGGACAACCCGCGGTTTTCCTCCGCCAACAGTTAACGTGCGTGCAATGTAATACGAGTGAACTGTCAACGGTTGAACCAAAAAGATTCGGCGTGATATTAGCAAATCTTTCTTTCCTCTCCTCTGTTCCTCTCTTTAATACCCTCTTTTGTTCCCTTCCCCACTCTTGTGTTATTCCCATTTCCTCTAATCACCTGTCAACATCTTAAACCCCACCCACAAGCAACCCACCTCTCTTTTCCTCCAGATACTGTTGAAAATAAAAAATTTTCCGCATCAAATTGAGATTTGTCTGATCACACCCGGTCTAATCATTCCTAATTTTATATCAGATTTTCGAATTTCGTACGTATCTTCGTCCCCATTTTAATCGCTCTCTTAGTTACAAGAGAACAATTTCATAAAACATGACAAATTGATAAGATCTTGAGTATCGAACTGACGCAAGTTTTTTTTATGTTAAGTCAACAAAGTGGAAGAAAATTAAAAAAAGGAAAAGAAAAGATGAAGATTATATTGTATATCAACAGTGGACGAGGCATCATCTAAAATGCCTTTTCCAAAACAACAAAAAATTGAGAAAATTGTTTCTTTTTTTGGGATTTTTTTCTGAAAAAAAAAAGCAGAAACATCATTGTAGCATTGATTGATCTGTGCTAATTTCTGGACTGGTTCTATGTCGTCTCGACGGAGAGTTTAGCGGTGACGATGGTGGAGACGATGTCACTGTTGATGATGATGATGATGATGATGATGATGTAGTTGTTGTCGATAAGAGAAGATCTTCATCTTCCGAGTCTTCTAATTTTCTCTTCAGATTCCCTCGGGAAACTCTGTTTTCCTCTACCTCTTCTCTCATGATGTAATCCTTCAATCGTTTCACGTCCGACAGCTTCACTGGTTTTACTATGAATTCTTCGGCTCCTTCCTCTAGACATCTGTTTGGACCAAAACCAACAAGGCAAATCAAATGCCGAAATTATGAATTACTGCTTAAAACAGACCTCGCATCGTTCTGTTAGAACTGATCTGATCTATTAAGAAAAAATGATGGTAGTACAGGATTGAACTGGAAAATTACCTGTTGATCCGAGGTAAGACGTTTTCCGAAGACATAATCACCACCGGTATCTCTCTAAAGGTAGAGGATTCCTATCGGAGAAAAGGAGTAGATTATATTATGATTAATTCCAAAAATAAGTCAAAAAAATAAACAATTCACGTTGTTTCCTGTTAATATTAGGAAATGCTTAGACTATTAAGGAAAAAGGAAGAATTCCAACCTTGATTTTCTTCAGAAGCTCATAGCCTGTCATTCCAGGCATCCAGTAGTCTGTTATGATTAGGTTGACCTTTAAGCCCTGCGGTTTCCACAGTAAAAGATCAGTTAATAAACAGAGAGAAAGAGAGACGAGAAGCTTCAATCAAGACTGTTCTACTAATGGAATAAGTTTCCCCTTACGTTGAATCCAACGGAGTTCTGTTCTCCATCAAGTCCGAGATACTGAAGAGCTCTAGTTCCGCTATCCACAGCAGTAACTGCTCATTCCAATCCAACCAAAATCAATATAGAAAAACCGACCAAAATCACCGAAAAATTATTTAAAAAAATAGAAAAGAAAAAAAAAACACACACACACACACACACACAAAAGCAGTGAGAAACGCACCTTTACAGGAAGAGATTTTCAACAATCGCTCGATGACCTTCCGGTCGACTAGACTATCATCGACAGCAAGAACATGTAACTCATGAGAATCCACCTCCGCCGGATGAGGCGAATCGAAACCATCAAGAAGGTGGAAATCCTGAGGAGAATCCACCACCACCGGGATCGAAGGCGCAAGACCGTCGATCTTCTCCGGCATGGCCGACATCGGAAGCGCTCCATTCGTCGTCATTGCAAAAAACGTAAAAACTGAAACAATCCTTCGTCCTCCTCACGACTGAAAAATAAATAAATTGTTGTTGGTAAGAAACAGGACGGAGAATGAGAGATGGTGGAGAGGAAGAGGGGGCAGCATAGCATATATACGGTGTTTGATTTGGTCCAACCTGTCCCTCTCAAATCTCAAGATCTTTCTTTGTGTCTGCGAAATCTGTGTAATCTACTTTATTTTTATAAGAGAAATGCGAGATTCTGAAATCCACTTTCCTGCGATCTGCAAATCCACTCTTCCCAATTCTCTCTCTTCCTCTCTTGTCCGCTCCGTATTCTAACATCCATACGCGAAATCGCCAAATCTGTTTATTTCTCATATCTTGCGTCTCCTAGAGAAATCGCCAACTTATCGCGACATATACCCACCATTAGTTATTGTGGTGGCAAAGCGTGTCGTACAGGTCTTTTCTCTAACGTTCTATTTCGAGTATCCGTCCATCGACGCAGTGACTCGGAAGGAAATTTTTTGGGGATTATTTTTAGATCGGGCGGCTTTCAAAGCAGAAAATTTGGGATCCAAAGCCCTTCTTTTACTTTTGCCCTTTTTTTCATTTTGCTATTTTCTTTTACTATATTAAAATTGCAATTCCTCTAAAATGTCAATCTATATTTTCCTTTTTGTTTAAATGGGAAAAGGGGCAGCAACCACCCATGTTTGGTAACAGTTAAGCTCCAAAGATTGCTTACAGTCATGTAGCGATTAATTACTTGGAATGCAGAAATTAGTAAAGTTTTTTTTATATAGACAATAAAATATAATATTATTAAAAATTAAATAATATTGTATTTGGTCGTATATCTAGGATTATAAGAAAAAAGAAACTACGTTTTTTTATAATTAAGTTAAAAAATTTAATTACATTTAAAACATTTAAAATCAAAAAATGTTGGTTTGCGCAACGTATTTGTTTGTTTTGATATTTATTAATACATTGTATCTCTTTTTTAATTTTTAATTTTTTTACATGAGATTATGAGAGGGGGGTAGAGGAGAAGAAGAAAGAAATAAAAATAAAAATAAAAACAGAAAAGACAAGGATTGTTAATTTAGATAAATTAATGAGGTGGAATAATTTTTATCATGTCCAACCTTATTATAAAATATATAACTTTATGCTTGTCAAATTGTCCTACAAGAATTAAAGGACATCATTAAATTTTGAGGTCTAACATTCACCATGTAATCAAAGTTTATATTTTTTTTGTTTTCACAGATGATAGACCTAATTTTCATAACATTGAAGTGTAAATTAGTTTCATTGACATAAAAATGGTTAGTGAAATTGTGAAGGGGGATATTGTACGGATAGGGAGGAGTTTGAATAAGGGCTAAATCCCTAATGAAACTTAATTAGGTTGACCTTTAAAAAGACCATGGTCTAATAATTGATCTTGTAGAAATGGTGCTTATGATTCTTTTCTAATTGATGACTAAGCTATATTTGAGGTCAAGAGATAAAGATTTCTAAGAATTATAAGAAGATAACCATCTACTTGCACGTAATTTTTTGTTCAATAACAGAATACTTCACATTATAAAATGTAAATTTGAGTTCAAGCTTTTTTCCTTTCAATTGTTTAAATTTATGGTTTAAGCTTTTTTTTGTTTTTTTCAAAAAACAACTTTAGTTGTTTAATTTATCTGCTTTTCTTAGAAAGTTTTACTAATTTAATTTTCACAATTCATGATTGATGATTACACTCAAGTCAGCCTAAATCCAGCTAAAAAGATTAAACTAATTAATTTAAACATCTTTTTTTCAACAAATTTGAGCCATCAGCTAGATAAACGCGTGCATATGCTATTTAAATCCCAATATCTCTCTTTTTTATATATATATTTTTCAAATTACTCTAACTTTACACCCTGTTGCCTTTTTTATTTTTTCATTTTCTTCTTCTTTATTAAGGAAGAAAAGAATTATTTAGGCTACAAATCATGACCCAGGTGTGGTTATGATTAAGGGTGATAATTTATGTCATCGTATCATAAACTGGTCATATCATAACTAGGTCTGATTTGTATATTGCAAACTTTAATTCAACCTATTTGTTAATCATGACAAATTTATAAGTTTAAACTCGTCCCGTTTATTAACCATGTCATAATCTTATAAATCTATATAACCTATTTAACTTTTTATTATCAAATTTTGAAATTATTTTTATAAAAATATATAAAACATATTAAAATAAATTAAGTTTTTTTTAAAAATAAAAATTATATTATTAATAAATTAATAAAATATATTAATTTTAAATTAACTTATTTACAATTTATATATGAACTTATATATGATCGAGTTAAATATGTCATTTTCAGATTTATTAGGTTAACCTGTTTATAATCTGAGTTTAGTCGCGTTTAATTTCATTTGACCTATTTTAACTAAAACTTATTTATACTAAACTCAAATTCATTAATTCCGTGTCGTGTTTGGGTTGGGTTCTCAATCCTAATTATAATTTATAACTCAAATATTTTTTTTTAAGAAAAAGGAAACAGTGTGAGAGGGGGGTTCAAAATTTAAAAAAGATATAGGGTTAAAATTAGTTTAAGAAACATATTTGGAGTTCATTCAGGTAGTATTTTTTTAATGTAATTTACTAGTTACAACCACTTTAAAAAAGTTGTTTAAAAAAGTTACTCTCAAAATTAACTAGCGAAACTCTCATACACGCATGAAATTGGTTTTCTTCTGGCCAAATTTGCTGCCATGTTTCTTTAGTTTCACTTCATTTTTTTTTTCTACTCCCATCTATTATAAACCTTAATTCAAGTGAAGAAAATCAAAACAATGAAAACAGAAACAGAATTGGACTCTTTTTATTAAAAAAAAAAACTAAAAATATGTTACCATTAAAACTGAAAAAAAAAAATCAAAAGTCGTTATTATGCTTAATATGAATACCACATGGCAACGCCCTAAGTTATAAAACTCACATTTATATAAAAGAAAAAAAAAACAGGCAAATTGAGATTTCTATCTCAAATAAAAAACCTCTGGATAATATTATTAAGCTTAGCCAATATTACAACTCAAAAAATACAAACATAATTTAAGTAAAAAAAAAAAAAGAAAAGAAAAGAAAAAGCCAGGGACTCCGCTTCCACGTAGTCGGGAACCAATAGGCATGAAATGGAGAGCATATGAAACTGATGAAAGAAAAGATCATTAATATATTCTTGAAAAGGATAGCTAGAGTTTCAGAAACCTAACATCCCTCATCCTCACCCCTCACCAACGATTCCACTCATCTCAAATATTAAATCCAACTTATATGAATTACTAATAACTGAAACGATATGTGTACGAATAAAATATAAATTCTCGCGAGAACTAGCGCACGCTACAAGAGCCTTTTGGAGAAAATAATGGAAAAAAAATGAAAAAAAAAAAAGGCTGACCCATGGGTCAATGGAGAACGCGCCGTCAAATCCACGTTGACGTGACCTCGTCGACTCTCCTCCCTAGCCGAAGACCGACAAACCTACGGTCGAAAGGAGCTAAAAGTTTTCAGCCGGCGGCTCAGCTCAAAACTACTATAAGTGACTACAAACCGGGATTTGCCGGTTCCGCGTCCCCAGAAAAATAGGGCAGCAGCACGACACACCCTGGTACGGCCGGCGGTTTCCAAATAGTTGAGACGGGGAAACCGGAAATGCAAGTGGGTTTTAATTTACGAGCGTTATCGGTTTGGTTTGGACGGAGTTAATGCTCAATTCAATCTCTTACTAATCCAAGTTTTTAGTTTAGAGGGTTTAAACTTAATCCATTACAATATCATTATTTTGGGCTTTGGCTTGCCAAAAAAATATGTTTATTTAAAATTTAAAGAAAAATAATATAATTTAAACGAACATGGATATAATTTTATTTATTTAACCAAGGCATATTAATATTTTTATCATAAACCATTGATATTAACAACTCCAAAATTTGTTTAAATTTATGATACTTAAAAAACTTGAAATACAATCAATTGTAAGATAAACTTTTATTAAGACTTTTGTTCAAGTAAGAAGAAAAAAATTTTGTCCAATTAATTATGTGTAGGACTTTATGTAGTTTGACGAAAATTGTGAAATAGTTCAGTTTAATTTAATTTACTTTAACTTTATAAGCAATGTAAAATTGATTATTATTATTATTATTATGTAACTACGAATTAAATGGAAACACGCTTAAGCAGCGCTTGTGGTGTGAGTGAAGATACCGACTACCGGAGTTAACCAAAGGAAAAAAAAAGAAAAGAAGGAAAGGTGGAGTTATGGAAAAAGTAGTGAGGGTGGGGAAGGAGATCTGAGAAGGGACCCACGAGGGCTATATTTGGTTGGACTTTAGCTTCGATTCGGTTGGATTTTGGGAGATTGCATGGCGAGATTTCCATCGGAAGGGATCTGAGTGTATCGAGGTGGTGGTAACCCAAAATAAATAAAATTAATTAATTAATTAAAGAAAAGAAAGAAAAAAAATACCACAAGATTTTGCCTTTTTGTGTGCTGGCAATTTCCTTGGAGTTTGAGAAGACAAACAAGGGCTTCAAATTCAATAATGTATGATTAATGCAAGGTCCACCAGCTTTCGCCTTTGGGGTTTGGCCATTTTGAATGTTGGGATGACGTGACGCAGCTGGGCGTTGCTTTGTGGAGAAGGAAAGGGAAGTAGCAGTAGGGGTGGTGGTGATTTGGGACAAGTAGGTCAGATGATTATGATCAAGTGTGTCTTGTGTCCCTCCTGCTCCTACTGCTGCATGCACACTCTTCATTATAGGACTTGTCGTGTTGATGGACGGTTTGGGAAGGATTGATCCATCTCACGGCTGTCACCTTCCTAATCACTTCTTCTGCCTCCCCTCCCCGCTCCTTTTTTTTTTTTTTTTTTTTTTTTTTTTTTTTGATTTTGAAGTTCCTTTTGTTTGTATGAAGATGCATTTTGATCGAAGTCATTTGTGTGCGCCCACCAGAATTCCTTGATCTCTTTGTAATTTAAAATTTTAAGGCTGTTGAAAAATATAGTAAGTAAGAAATTTAATTTGTTACGGCCATATGTGTTGATTAATTATAAAAAGACCAATTTAATTTAAGATCAAATTCCAAATTCTCAATCAAATTCGAATTTAAGTTTAAAAACTTTTGTAGTAATTTTCATAAATCAAGTTTTAAAGTTTTTATCTATTAATAAAAATAAGATATTGATCAACCACTTGCACAATCATACCAAATAAATTTACTTTAACAGCATTTTGTGCTATGTATAAATCTGAATTTCATCTTATTTATCCTTCAATTTATAATTTGATTTAATAAAGTTTTGTTCGGTTGTTAATAAACAATTTAGAGTGTATTTAATTTGTAATAAAATAGAAATTTTGGGAAAAGTCATGATTTTCTCGAGAAAAATCTCATTTTCTTATATTTAATTAACAAAAATTGTAAAAATTATTTTGAAATCTTTTTTCAAAGCCATTGTATTTCCTCACCGAAATTTGCTTAACTTAGGAAAAAGAAAACAAAATTTTCTCATAGAAAATATTTTGTATATTATTAATTTGAAGAATAACCACCTTTATTTAGTTTTTGTTAGATTTTTTTCATATCCAAGTAAACAGTCATAATTCCAAAAACATTCACTTCCTAAAATTTTATTAAGAAAATAAACTTTCATAAGAAAAATTTTCATTGTCACCAAATATATCCTTATTATTACAATTTCGTTAAGCTAGGACTTCAGCAATTAAGCATAGCTGTTAGTAGTTAGTTCTATTGTTAATTAGGTACAATAATTAATGTTGTTAGAAGAAGCTATAGTAGTTAGTTCTATTGTTAATTAGGTACAATAACTAATGTTGTTAGAAGAAGGTATCCAATTCATCTTTGTTGTACTTTACATTGTACACTTCATTTTCTTGATCTGTAAATACATAAAACTCTCTCTATTTTAATGAGAGATTCAAGATTAAAACTCAAATAGTCTTAGCGTTATATTAGGCCACTGCCATAAATGAACAAATCACATGTTCATCCACTCCACAAAATCATGGTTCAAGTATTTCAATGGCACAAGAAAGAACTAGAATAAGTCTTGACATCAATCTTGGCCAAGCGATGTCGATCAAATTGGATCGAAATAATTAAATGCTTTGAAAATCTCTTGTTCTACCAATGATCAAAGGTCACAAATTGGATGGTTTTTGTTTGGAAAAAAAAAACATGTCCTCCTCAATTTATACAAATATAAGAGATCATGGAACTAAGTTGCAGGTGAATATAGAGTATCAGCCACGAATATGTCATGATTAGTTGCATCTTAAGTTGGATCCTCAACTCCTTGATTGAATCAGTGGCATCTTAGATAATAGGTGTGTTTACATCAAACGAAGAGTAGTCTACCATTAAAAATCTATGTGGTGCACATAATAAGGAATAAATACAAATATGCAGAACAAGTATTCAAACAACTAGGAAAGGTTTAATGTCAGCGGTGCAATATCTTTCCAGAATGAAAGAATTCTCTAATTGTTTTGTGACAACAAAAAATTCGTATCTAGGTGTAGATCTTGTGTCTTGTGCATTTGCCGGACTTGGTACAAAATATCTTCCAATCACCATAGTCTTGTAGCAAAAAGATGATGTTCCTTGGCTTGAATTTCAATCTTCTTTACTCAGTTTCGAGTGTCAACTTGAACAACTGTCTCAATTCAATAATCTTAGTTTTTCATCTTCATTATTCCAATATTATCTTCTGCTACTAGCTTTATTGATTCTATAAGTGATTTGTGGCATAAAAGGCTAGGACATCCTTCAGTTAAAGTTCTGGCTCAAGTTTTATCGAAATGTAATGAATCTAGTCTCTTGAATAAATGTACTGATTTCGACGATGCTTGTTATGTTGGTAGATCACATAGATTACCTCACCTTAGAACTAACAACTGGGCGACTAATCCTCTAGATCTAATTCATACAAATCTATGGGGACTAACTCCAATTGCTTCTCATCATGGTTTTTGATACTACATTCATTTTCTTGATTATTATACCAAATATATGTGGACATTTCCTTTGCAATTAAAATCACAAGCTTTATAAACTTTTATGACATTCAGGAATCTTGTAGAAAATAAGTTTTCAAGAAAAATCAAGTGCTTACATTTAGATTGGGGAGAGAATATACTAGTTTTGAGATATCGCTAAGTCATCATGGCATTGAGTTCATTCACTCTTGTACTTATGACCATGCTAAAAAATGGAACTGTTGAGCAGAAACATAGACATATAACCGAGATAACCTTTTCTTTACTTGTTCAAGCTTATTTACCTATGAAATATTGGTGGGAAGTTGACCATACTGCTATGTATTTTATTGATAGACTTCCTACACCTATGTTGATATGGTGATTCTCCTTTCAAATTACTCATTGGTTTTTCACCTAATTATAAGTTTTTGAAATGTTTTGGTTCATCATGTTTCCCTTGTTTACATCCTCATCATCATAATAAATTTTAATTTCATTCAATTGAATGTGTTTTTCTTGGCTTGATTATAAGTTTTTGAAATGTTTTGGTTCATCATGTTTCCCTTGTTTACATCTTCATCATCATAATAAATTTCAATTTTCGTTCAATTGAATGTGTTTTTTTGGGCTACAATGAGTTACATAAGAACCAAAACTGTTTGAGCTCATCAAGAAGAATCTATCTGTCTCAAATGTTATTTTCAATGAAATTTCATTTCTTTATTCATGCTTGATTCTTAGTTCCTCTTCATCTATTTTTGACTCACCTCATCTTATTCTTAATCTTTATATAGATATTCATTTAGTTTCTTAGTCTAATGCACATGTGTCTTCCAAAAGGCCATCTTTTATTTCTCCTTTACCATCTTCAGGTACTCCAAGTCTTGATCAATGTTGATTTGATTTAGCTCCTTTTGTTTCTGTTCCTACTTCCCTTGCTCCATAGTTTATTTATCCTATGGCGATCACAAGTTCTAAACTAGGTATTTTTAAGCCTAAGATATTTCATACTTCTAAATCAATCTCTGAGGAACCAAAACTACTTGTTTCTACTCTAAATCTCACAAATTGGAAGTCTACAATGGTTGAAGAATATACTGCTCTTAAGGCCAATGACACTTGGACCTTAACTTCTCAGTCTCCTTGTCATAACGTGATTGGGAATAAGTGGGTTTACAAGACCAAATAAAATTCAAATGGTTCTCTTAGTTGACATAGGACACGATTGGTTGCAAAAGGGTTTCATCAAATTCCTAGACAGGATTTCAGGGGAACGTTTTGTATTGTTGCTAAAACATCTATTATATGAGTACTTCTTGTTCTTGCTACAATTTTCAAGTGGCCCATTAAACAACTAGATGATTGTGAAAGAGAAAATTGAAGACAGTTAGAATTAGTTATCAGTATAGTTAGTTTATGTTATAGCCGCCTATTCTCTTCTGTTTCTGTATAAATACCCTGTACTACTCATTTTTTTTAAATCAATGAGAAACCATCTGTAAAAGAGAGAATCACATTGATTCCTCTCTCAATTTTTCTTTCTGTTTTTCTCTATTTTGTTCTTGATGTCATAAGTTTATATGGTATCAGAGCATTGCAAGAATTAGCATTCATGGCAACCTCAACAAATCTTTCTCCTTTACAGGGAGATGGAAGTTCCTTTGCTACTAAGGATGTTATTGTAATACCTAAAACTTTGAATTTCAATCTTTCAAACAAGCTCACCGAATCAAACTACATCTACTGGAAGATGCAAGTCAAAGCTACAATCAATGCACTCGGTTTAGAGTATTTGATCACTAAATCAAAGAGATCAAGCCTCACAGAACTAAATCAAGAAGGTATTCTCTCTTCAACTGAAAATGAATCTATAACAAAACAGTTGAATGAATATTTTGAATCATGGAAAAGATCAGATCAGCTTCTCATGTGTGGTTATAGTCTTCAATCAACGAATTAGTTCTTGTTCAAGTAATTGACTACAAAACTTCCTATAAAATATGGTCTACGTTGGAGTGTTTTTTCCTCAAGCTTCAATAGCTAAAGTGTTACAACTAAAACAACAACTTAGCTGACTAAGGAAAGGATCATCATCAATTGTTGGTTTCATCTTGAAGACTAAGTCAATTGGAGCAGAGCTAATAACTTAGTGCAAAAGATATCAGATTTAGATCTAATTCAAAGCATCTGCAATTATGTTGGTCATGAATATGATCTGGTGGTAGTCTTGATATCATCATAGCAGAGTACAATATCTCTACATGATGCTCAGTATTTCTTGATGATACATGAGCAGAGATTTGAGCAGTTAAACTCAGTCTCACAGGTTGATCTTGCAAATTTCTCAACAAACAATGCTTCAAATGCCGGAAATAAGAAACAGAACAATCAACAAGGTGGAAGAAGTGGCTCTAATGGTCGTGGTAGAGGATCCAGAGGTGGTCAAAATGAAGGTAGAGAACAAAAAGTATTCTGTCAAGTATGCAACAAACCTGATCACATAGCACTATAATGCTATCATAGATTCGATCAAGTATATTAGCTTCAAACTCAAAATTATCAGACAAAGACTGTATTTGCTTCGAGAAAGTCCTCTCCAACTCTATTTCTACAGAATACATCTCCTCAAAACTTTTCTCAGGCCAATTTCCATCAACAAGCAAGCTCATATGTTTCTCCTGAGAATGTTGTTAATCCAATTTGGTATGTTGACACTAGTTCTTTAAGCCACATGACAAATGTTATGAGCAATCTTGTAACAAAACAAGAGTACAAAGGTAATGATCATGTTACTGTAGGTAATGGAGCTAAAATTGCTATTGCACTTATCTCAATTGAATTTTACTTGTTCTTGCTATAACCAAAAATCTGTTAAGTATTTCTCGTCTAACAAAAGATAACAAAGCAGTAGCTGAAATTTTTGATAATCATTTTGTTGTCAAGGACAAAATCTCCAAGAAGATTATGCTTCAAGGATAGCTTAGGAATGGCTTATATCAACTCACCATTCCAGCTCCATTTTCATCATCATCAATATCATCTCTGAGGTCTTCCAGGTTAAATTCTGTGTGTCATTCTTATAGCCAAAATAAATTTGATCACTCATCATGTAATCCTTCTCGTTTGCTTTCTCATAATAATAATACCTTGCTTGTTTCTTGTTCAAAAGCATTGAATGTGTTTAATGATCTGTCCGTGTGGCATGCAAAACTAGGGCATCCTTCAAAGGATGTTCTTAAATGTGTAATGAATAAAATGCCTAACTCTTCTAGTAATTCTTTTGTGAAAGCATCTTTTGATTTTTGTGATTCTTGTGCTATTGAAAAATCTCATAAGTTGCCATTTGTTAGACATCCAATTACTAATTCCTATCCCTTAGAAATGATTTATTTTGATCTTTGGGGTCCCTCATCTTTACCTTCAACATTAGGAACTAGATATTATATCATTGTTATTGATGCTTATTCTCGATTCTCTTGGTTATTTTCATTAAAACTCAAATCAGATGCTATAATAGCTTTTATGCACTTTAAAACGCATATTGTAATATCTCACATTGGTCCGACTCCAGGGGGATTCCCAAGCTAAATGTGCATTCGATGGTGTTTCATTGTGCCAAGCACTTTTGGGAGACTCAGGTTCGAGTCTCGCCAAAAATAAAACCCTACACCCCAACAGTGGTGGATAAGGTGGGGACAATATTGCCATGGTGGGCCCAGGTTGTTTCAAATGGTATCAGAGCCGCTCTGTGTATATTGGAAATGTAAATCTCGAGGACAAAATTGCTCCCAAGAGGGTGGATTGTAATATTCCACATTGATCTAACTCCAGATGGATTCCTAGGCTAAATGTGCATTCGAGGATGTCTCATTGTGTCGAACGCTTTTGGGAGACTCAGTTCGAGTCTCATTAAAAAGAAAACCCTACACTCAGTCAGTGGTGGCTAAGGTGAGGACAATATCGCTATGGTGGGCCTGATTGTTACACATGTAGAACTGCATTTTAATTCAAAGATTCAATTCTTTCATGCTAATATAGGATTGGAATTCAAACCAATTAAGAATTATTATTTATAAAATAGCATAAATATGCGTTACTCATGTCCCTACACACACCAACAAAATTGTGTTTCTGAAAAAAAAACATAGATGTAGTAGAAATGGGTTTAACATTGTTAGCTCATGCAAAAATGCCATTAAAATTTTGAAAAGAAGCTTTTCAAATAACTATTTATCTCATAAATAGGTTGCCTTCATCTGTACTTGAATCTATTGCTCCTTACACAAAATTGTTCAACAAAATTCTTGATTATTAGTTTCTTAACGTATTTGGTTGTTCCTGTTTTCCATACCTTCGAAATTACTCTTCTACCAAATTTAAGCTTCATTCATCTAAGTGTGTTTTTCTGGTTATAGCCCATTGCATCATAGCTATAAATGTCTTCATTCTTCTAAAAAAATTTATATCTCAAGACATGTTCAATTTAATGACATGACTTTTCTTAAATTACATTATTTCCTTCCTCTTCAAAATATGTTTCTTATTCTCCTTCCTTACCTCTGTCTGTTTTTAGTCTCTTAGGACATGCCAGTTTATCTCAACCTTGTGATTCATCACCTAACAATTCTCATATGCCCACTACACCAATTATTTCTACCTGTCCTTAGTCTCAAAATTCTGTAACTAAAATTTCAAGTTCCCAAGCTACTACTACTACTAATTGTTCCAATTTACTAATAATAGCCGCTTCATTACCTAAATCTATAGTTTCAACACATCCTATGCAAACTCGTGCTAAGGATGAAATCTTTAAACCTAAGGTTCTTGTGTGTACATCATATTCTTTTGTTGCTTCTTTGGAACCAAGGATTGTTAAAAGTGCTATGCTAGATGATCAATGGTTGACTACTATGAAAGAAGAATTCTCAGCTCTTCAAGGTAATAAGATTTGGTCTCTAGTTCCAACTTCTTCTCACATTACTCCAATTGGTTATAAGTGGGTCTATCAAGTTAAAATAAAACCTGATGGTTCTATATTGAGATATAAAGCAAGGTTAATAGCGAAAGGTTTTCATCAAGCACCAGAACTTTATTACTTTGATACTTTTTCTCCTATGGTTAAGGCATCCACAATCAGGGATGTTTTCTCATTAGTAGTCACATCTGGATGGTCTATTCAGCAGATAAACATAAATAATGCCTTCTTAAATGGAGATTTAACTGAAGAAGTTTATGTTGTTCAATCGGAAGGTTTTGTTGATCAGAGATATCCTACTCACATTTCCAAGTTAACACAAATCTCTATATGGCATGAAACAAGCTCCAAGGGCTTGGTTTTCCAAGCTTTACACTGGTTTGATCAATTTTGGATTCAGAAATTGCTCTCCTGATGTGTTTTTGTTTTTCAAAAGGAATGGTTCTAATATTATAATGCTTCTACTCTATGTAGATGACATCTTAGTCACAGGATCAGATTCTAAAATGGTGCAGCAAGTAATTTCTTGGTTAAATGCAAATTTGCACTCAAGGCTGTGGGAGAAGTAGATTATTTTCTTGGCTTTGAAGCCTTTCAATCTTCACATGGGAGGTACTTAACTCAGCATAAATGCACAGTTGATCTTCTTCAGAAAATAGGTTGTTGGATGCTAAACCTACTGCAACACCAGTAAGTACAATTGTTAAGTTGTCTAAAACAAATGACCTTCTATTCTTTGATCCTACATTGTATAGAAGAACAATTGGAGCATTTCAATATCTTACAAACACATGGCAAGATATCTCTTTTGTTGTTAACAAGTTGAGCCAGTTTCTTTGTTTTCCTTTGGATGTACATTGGACAGCTTGCAAACATATCCTAAGGTATCTTAAGGGGTCCTTGTTATGTGGTCTTCATTTTCGACATGCTACAAGTTTGCAATTAGAAGCCTATTGTGATACTGATTGGGCATGTGATTTAGATGATAGATGTTCAACCTCAAGTGCTTGATTGTATCTTGGTGGAAATCTTATTAGTTGGACTTCTAGGAAACAAAAAGTAGTGGCTAGATCAAGTGCTGAAGCAGAATATCGTGCACTGTCAAGTGCTTCTTGTGAAGGTCTTTGCCTCACTTCTTTGTTGCAGGAACTTGGTATGCAGTTATCTTCCACACTAGTCATATGGTGATAACACAAGTGCAATTACCCTTGCTAAAAATCCTATTTTTCATGCTAGGACAAAACATATTGAAATTTATATTCATTTTATTTGGGAAAAGCTTGCAATAGGTTTGTTTGATGTTTGATAAGTTCCTACCAAATTTTAGATTGCTGACGTTCTAACTAAATGCTTGTCAGTTGCATCTTTTCATTTTATCTTCTCCAAACTTAACCTTACTGTATCTCCAAGGTTTCGTTTGCAAGGGGCTGTGAAGGAGATAATTGAAGACATTTAAAATTAGTTATCAATATAGTTAGTTTCAGTTATAGCAATCTGTTTTCTTTTGTTTCTGTATAAATACCTTGTACTAATCATTTTCTTGAATCAATAAGAAACCATCTGTAGAAGAGAGAATCACATTGATTCCTCTCTCAGTTTTTCTCTCTACTTTTCTTTGTTTTGTTCTTGATGTCATAAGTTCATGATAATAATGCATTTTTGAATAGTAAGCTTGAAGAAGATGTTTTTATGTCTAAGCCAAAAGGTTTCATTTCTCTGGAGTATCCCCGTCATGCATGTAAGGTGAATAAGGCTCTCTATAGCGTGAAACATGCTCCATGAGCATGGTATGATTGTCTCATGAAACATGTTCCATGAGCATGGTATGATTGTCTCAAATTGACTTTACTAGATTGAAAATTTATTAATTCTAAAGCTGATTTTTCATTATTTTTTTCTTCTTGGGTCTTCTTGTTCTTTGTTTGTAGCAATAAGGCTCTCTATAGCCTGAAACATGCTCCATGAGCATGGTATGATTGTCTCAGATTGACTTTACTAGATTGAAAATTTATTAATTCTAAAGTTGATTCTTCATTATTTTTTTCTTCTTGGGTCTTCTTGTTCTTTGTTTGTAGCAATAAGGCTCTTTATAGCCTGAAACATGCTCCATGAGCATGGTATGATTGTCTCATATTGACTTTACTAGATTGAAAATTTATTAATTCTAAAGCTGATTCTTCATTATTTTTTTTCTTCTTGGGTCTTCTTGTTCTTTGTTTGTAGCAATTTATGTTGATGATATCTTGATTCATGGTATGGTTGTCTTAGACTTACTTTACTAGACTGAAAACTTATTAATTCTAAAGCCGATTCTTCATTATTTTTTTCTTCTTGGGTCTTCTTGTTCTTTGTTTGTAGCAATTTATGTTGATGATATCTTGATTCATGGTATGATTGTCTTAGACTTACTTTACTAGATCGAAAACTTATTAATTCTAAAGCCGATTCTTTATTATTTTTTCTTCTTGGGTCTTCTTGTTCTTTGTTTGTAGCAATTTATGTTGATGATATCTTGATTCATGGTATGATTGTCTTAGACTGACTTTACTAGACTGAAAACTTATTAATTCGAAAGCTGATTCTTCATTATTTTTTCTTCTTGGGTCTTCTTGTTCTTTGTTTGTAGCAATTTATGTTGATGATATCTTGATTATTGGCTTAGATAAGTCTTAGATTTCTTAGCTTGTCTCTCGGCCAAATGATGCTTTTATGCTTAATCATCTAAGTCATGTTAGTTTCTTCCTCGGGTTGAAACTTACACAAAATGAGGATGGACTGCATATTTCTCAGTCCAGGGACATTCAAGATTTGATGACTCATTTGAGTTTTTCATCTCTCCAACCTTGTGATACACCTGCTGCCGTTATTGGGAAACAATTGATTGCATTTGACAATCCTCCATTTTCTGATCCTTATCTATATAAAAAAAAGTTCTTGGTTCTCTATAATGTTTAGCTTATACTATTTCTTTTATCACAAGCAAGCTTAGTTAGTTTATGAATTCTCCAACTGAAGTGCAATGGAAACATGTTAAATGTGTATTAAGTTACTTAGTTGGCACTATTAATCATGGTTTATATTATACTACGTCATCTCCTCTGGCTATTTTGGGATACACAAATGTAGATTGGGCCCATTCATTGGATGGTAGAAAATCAATTGGAGGTTACTATATTTTTCTTGGTTCTTGTTAGGTCTCTTGGCAATCTAAGAAACAAATTATATTGTTGCTCGATCAAGTGCTGAGTTAAAGTATCGTGCACTTGCTAATGCTACTGTTAAAATAAAGTGGATTCATTCTCTTCTCATCAAGATTTCTATCTCAATGTCTCTGTGCCCTATTCTATGGTGTGATAATACTAGTGAACAGGTTATGGTTTCAGATGTTATGTTTCATTACCACACAAAACACATTGAGCTTAATATACATTATGTTCAAGACATGGTTCTCAATAGAGTTAGCTATGTGTAGTATGTACCATTTATTTGGCAGATGGTTTTGCAAAGCCTTTTCAGAGAGTGTCTGTAAGACCCTCTCGATTGAGGGGAAATGTTAAGATAAGATATTAGCAGTTTAGCATAGTTGTTAGCAGTTAATTTTATTGTTAGTTAGGTAGAGTAGCTAATGGTGTTGGAAGAAGGTATCCAGTACATATCTGTTGTAAACTTTTGCTAATGTTTTTATTGTTAGTTGGGTACACTAACTAATGCTGCTGCTAAAAACTTAGAGGCACCAATACTCTACTAATACGGTGACTTCAACAATTACATTTATATGGCTTTGTAAACTTTTGCTGTTATGTCATCTTTAATTACCCCATTGGCGAAGAGAAAAACTAAAATATTAACATCATTACCACTACCTCATATTGCTTAGAACTCTCCCAATTTACTTTCAAATAACATCAATTAATCTGTTTACAAGACATAAAACTACATAGGATAGGCTAGGCTAGGCTAGGTGTGGATTTAACCAGCTAAAGAATATAATTTAACCAACAAATATTTACAATAATTAAGTGTTAAATGTCACTCATCATTAAAAAAAAATTACACCTTATCATTGCCCATGTCAAGTCTAACGCTGTCGTCAACTGAAATTTTATTTTTAACTTTTGACCTTTGGCAAAATTTCCTTGAAATTGTCAACCTAAGTAATCAATACACCCAAAAAAAAAAAAATAGAAAATAGAAAATAGAAATTTTACCATGCAGGACATCAGGTCAACATGCCAATCAATGCCCTTGTCCCTCAGTCTTTTTTTGTTAGACAAAATTAGTATTACTTACTAAAAATAAATTTTCAATCACGTTAAAAATTATGACGGTATCGGCCTGATACAACTTGTGCAGATTTACAAGTTTTCTTATTATTTTTTTTTTGAGAAAAATACAAAAAAGAAAAAAGAAAAATGAAGACAAAAAAAATCTCTGTTCATCGCGACTATAAAAGGAAAGGGTTTGTTTATAAAATTTATTTTTATCTCATTCTATTCAATAGTCGAATATTAAAAGGTGCCTGAAAAGAGTTTTATTATCTCATTTTATCGTCTTCCATGCCAAACAGATTCTTCTTAATCAACCATTAATGATCGAGTCTTGACCTATAGCATGATCATCTCCAGCTGCACGTACGTACGGATCATTCTCTCTCTCTCTCTCTCTCTCCTCTTTTTTTTTTTAATGACAAGTGGTTGACTAACAAATTTATGAAATGATCAAAGAAAAGGCATATATCCAGTTTCTTATGCTTTTGAAATCTTTCCCGTGAATCGTAAATTAATAATAAACTAATTAAAACAGAGAGCATTCGAGATCCATCGGTTGCTGGAACCGCGTAGTTATTATCTATTTGATTACCAGAATTAATTAAAATATTAAGAAAGATACCATTGGGAAAGCAAGGGGGAGGCAGGCAGCCGCAGGGCACATGGGGAGGAGACATGAGCCCTTTGCTAGGGGATAAAGGCACTTCAGGAATCAAAAAGATACGAAGCGAGAGAGGATCACTTGCCCTACAATGCGTGGGACACGTTCCCTTTAATTAAAAAAAGAAGAAGAAGAAGAAAAAAAAAGAGCCCTCCCGTATCCCTTTTGGTAACATCTTGTATCATCCTTTGTCCTAAGTCCTTATCTTCTTCTTACTGTTGTTCTATGAAAAAAAATAAAATAAAATAAAAAGTATTGATCACAAAGGGAACGTGAAAGGGAGAAGAGAGGAGATACTGAGGCCCCACAGAATCACCCACTTGGACCCTGATAACCTCTCCTGTCATTTCCTGGTTGGTGCCCTCAATGTTTGAAAAAGGGACTCACGAGGTTTTGGAATTTGGTTGAAATGAAACTTGTAAGTGCCTCCCTTGATTTCATAAAAAATATGATTTTTTTAAAAAATAGAGAGATTATGTTGATACCCATGTGCCAGTCTACGAGTTGTGATATTCCGCTGTCCACTTACCGGGAGGAATCATCGGATGGTTTGATCCGTACTTAAATGTGTTGATGAGCACCTATATATTTATTTTATTTTATTTAGGACGTACATCTTTGCTGATTAAATTAGTGTATGGCCAGAGATTAGAAGTTGTAAAAAGAATATCCATTAATTAATTAATACACAAGATCTTAAATTTTTTTTTTTTAAAGTAAAAAATGTTGTCTATTTTTAGTCGCGTGCCTCCGAACCTTTTTTTTGTGTTTGGCTTAAGAGATTTTTCTTTTCAACTTTACTGAAAAATCTTGAATAATTTTAGCTCCAATACCGGCCCTTAAGAAAATAAATAAACGAAAAAGCACACTATAAAAGTGGTAGTTTGCCACAAAGATTAAACAAGTATCAAGGAAGAACATTGTTCTATTTTTTTTTTTTGGTAAAATAAAAAGTTTTATAAGAGGGCTTGCCAAGATTTTTATCAACTTTAGAATTTTACAACTTGTTAAATGAAGAAATAATTAAATTAAAAGAATAAGTGAGTAAAAGAGAGCTTTACAATTCCACATATGAGAGCAACTCCAATAGTCTAACGTAATTATGGTTAAAAAAAATATGAGTGACATCTAAAATAAATGGACATTAAACTAAAAAAAGTATCTCCAACGCAACCATCTCTTTATACCATAAAGATGATATGACCAAAAAAAAAAGAGTAAAAATTGGGCATATGACCTACTTCTAAATAATGCAACAAACAACTAATTAAAATGCTAAATTAGAAATTTATTTTAACTTGAAAAATAAAAGAAAATTGCTTACAAAATCTAATGTCATATGAGATAAGAGTAATTCTAGTTACATTAGAGAATTTTCTTTATTTTATTTTATTACTATTAAGTGTAATATAAGATAAACTTTCCTTTGACATTGATTAAATGATAATTTTCATGTGTACAATCAATTTTTTTTTTTTATATATATATTGGAGGTGCTTTAACCAACCAAACGTATCAATTGAGTAGCCAAATGATATAAAATAAAATTATTTTTGGTCCAAAAATTTTTAGGCGTTAATGATGTTAGAAACGTACTAAGGGAAAGAAAAAAAGAACTTAAACGGTATTAGATTAAAGAAAATGATTATGGAGTGCTTAACTCAATTGGTGTATTTGACCATTTGTTCTCCTAAGTTTCTTAAATGGTTTTATAATTGTACCATTGAGTTATTCTAAAATTAAAAACACTCAAATGTGTGAGTTAGACATAAGTTTACCAGCGTTGCATGTTAGTTTTACAAGGCAATTCTCCTGTATGATTTGTCATGTACTAAAATATTTGGGCATTACTTGTCCATTGATGTTTTACTTTCTTCTTAGTGTTGGACTTCCGAGCTTAATCATGAAATTCAATTGTAATATCGTAAGAATTTTTTTTTAATTTTTGAATATTAATATTTAACTTGTTCGTCAGCTCATCCACCTGGCGAGAAGCTATGTTAAGCTTATCCAAATCAAAGGCCAAGCCAAATAATATTGCTCCATGAAATTGAGTTGGGTAGGTAAGACGCAAAGAACAAAAGAAAAAAAAAAATCATAACACCATCTCAACCAGGTTTAGCCAAGAGCAAATTGAGCCAAAGTCGAGCTTATTCTGTGAAGGTCGAGCACACGAAACAAAATTCGAGATATTGCTTGATGCTAGCTCAACCAAATAGGATGGTGGTTTGAATCTTAGGTCAAGCTGAGCTAACTTGTAGTAGGATTTGGCACCCTAAATCAGATTGAGGATGGGATAGTGCTATGAATGAGCTGAGCTCATCAGTTAACAAGGAAACCATTAGTCACTTCATCATATTTGCTTACAAATTTGCAAATTGTTTTTACATGGAAGATATGAACGAATTCCTAAAGTTTTCAAGATAAAGAAGAAATTAGATCCCCATATGAAGGACTTTCTTTATCTCACACACTCTCTAAGCCTATAGATACCCGCCATTAGTTATTGTAAACAAAGGTATCTAAACATAGTTCACTAGAATTTCTATGAAAAACACATTGTATTCGAATTTTCTTATCAATAAAGAGGGTCTTAGCTTTTAAAATTTTGATGTTATTCTTCTTTTTGCCCTTTTAATCTTTAAGTTAGTCAATATTTGCATTAATAATTGGCACCAATTATGGGGACGATTTTGAATAAACCTTTCCATTTTTCATCAATGGTAGAAATGAGCCTCAACACCATCGAGATACCTGTAGCTGAAGGAGTAATGACATCACCTAAAACACCTTGTTCGCATTATGGAGGACCACTAGCAAGGAAGAAAATCTCTACACAAAAAATCATTATGATTAATGTGCTCAAGAAAACCATGGAATGGATATTTCAAGTGATGATGGAGGAGTAGTAGACCTTGCATGCTATGTTACCTACCCTCTCCGAATGAGAGCAACCACCTCAACTTTACTCATAATAAGATCTTAGCAGAATCAGAGATTGAGACCTCAAAGGAACCATAATGCATGCTCCACACTTACACAACAGGAGTTGGCACAGTCCATCCCAGGTATATTAAAAGGAACTCCCTTTGGATGACCTTCAAAATGCACTAAACGGAAAGAAGAAGCAAAGTTAAATGGGGTTGTCGTCAGGTTAGCCAAACCACTCACAGGGGCCAACAATGTTGGACTCTAAGGTGAGCTAGTGACATCATTGATGATCCTCGAGAAGACCTCAAAATCATTCATGTAGGTAGTCTCCACGAACACCTCATCCTCTAGCATTTCATCCACAAGATGAGTACACGGGGTTACCCTCCCCCTCTACTTGGAATATTGATGGTTAAGCTATTTTAAGGGACGCGAAGACCCAAAATGAGAAAGTGTATGAAGGCACTACTGTCGGGACCCCTTCCTTAGGGAGAAGGACGAACCGACCGACACAGTTTTCTGGCAAACCCATTCCCAAACTTAGCTTGCCCAAAACACTGTTAAACCTCTTCACCATACCATATATATAACACTATCAGAGTAATCTTATTAAATGCAGAAACAACTAGAACAAATAAGTATAGTAGAATTTTTTTTTATACAAAAGTTAATTATATATACACTGTCCTAAATGTAGCAATAGCGGAATGCCCAAGTCAAAACGTCTACAATATTTTCCTCACTTCCTATACATTATACTAACTCTCAAAACAACAAACCATGTGAGGAAACCTACCAAAGTAAACGAGGTGCGCTTCACGCAATGACCACCTTCTTCCCCTTATCCGCAGAAGAAGAACCTGAAATGTTAGAGTAGTGAGTCAATTTTGTCCACAGCGGCTCAGTGAATAATGTAACCTAATCTATCACTTAGAACAAGTATTCTAGAAAAACAATGTATGAATGCACAATAATAATAATGCGAATGAATGCAACAATTAATGAATGCTAAATCCACTATGCAATTGTGCACCTTCCATTGTGAAACCAATTTTAATGCAGAAAATACATAAATCCACTCGAGCAGGAGAAACCCGATGGTTAGGTGTATAGGTGACGACCCTAATCTGGGCCCACAGAACCCCCCTCAGGGCACTCTGTGCTAGGTGGTCACTAAATAATCTAGGGGAGCCTCAA
>JAJIYU010004415.1:0-24352 GCA_030144865.1 Tinospora cordifolia | reverse complement strand
TAAACCTATTATCAAGAGAATGAATCTCTCTATTTTTCTCTCTTCTCTCTTATGTTCTTGAGTTCTTATTCTTCTTGATCTTCTAGTAGTTTTCTTTTATTTTATAACAAGAATGATGTTTTTTCTTTTGAAGAGCCACCGACTACGTAAAAATAGTTGGCATGCAAAACTCATCGATATGTTTTGTCGGTGTCTCCCTCCATTTTTCCCGAATCACGATCCATTATTGCTCAATCTTTCTATTCTTCCACTCACAGAAATTTGGTATATGTATAGTAGATGTTTTTAATTTTAAAATTATTTTGATAATTGGGCTAGGCAGGCTTTATTTGTAAAGGTTTTAATTGTGCTCCTCTGTTGATATCATTTAGTTAATAAGCAACTTAATTATTCTCTCAATTATTTGCCAAATAATGTTAGTTCCTTATATATGTTTATAGCCATATCCGTAACTTACAAATAAAGTTAACAAATTTTTAGGGTTAATTTTTAAATTGATTACCATTAAATAACTTGCAAATAATGTTAAAAAAAACTTTATATATGGTTTGTTATTTTCTTTTTTTTTTTCATTAATAGTGTTGTTACAGTCATTACAATGATTACAAGTCCTTTTTATATTGCTAATAATTATTTAATTATTATATTAGCAGGTTAAATTTTTTTTATATTTACATATTTATTTACTATTCTTATTAATAAAGATAATATGAATTCATGAATGATTTATGACTTCTACCCATAAGAAGGTTAGAATTTCTATTTTTATGCATGGAATACACATCCATTAATTTAGTATACAATTTTGATTTCATTGACTTAATTGAAACTACATTAATTTGTGGAAAATTATCTTTTCTTAAATTTGAGCCTATGCATGATCCTAATCTTGAGGGTCATGATGTTCTTGATTGGAAGGATGAATATTCTTATGTTTAGAGTGCATGGATGTTGACTTAGCATTTTGTATTAATGAGTCCCACTCACTACGGAATCTAGTACGCCAACCAAAAAAAAAAAAAAAAAAAAAAAACAGAACAACATGGAGCGATCTAATCACTTGCCACAGAGCTATATGGATCGCCATTCCAAACTAGTACAGAGCTAAGAAGTACTTAAAGACAATTAGGAGCAATTTACTACTTTTAATAAAGCCTTGGCTAACACTCGTATTACGAGGTTTTTTGAAATGACTCTTAACGGTGCAAAGAGTATGGGAGTTCATATCATGAAAATGAGAGACCTTGCCACTCAATGAAGCAGTTAAAGTTTGACATGTCTGAACAATTTCTTGTGCATTTTATATTGAATTCTCTTCTTATAGAATATGGACCTTTTAAACTATCCTATAACACAGGATAAATAGACTATAAATGAATTACTAACCATATGTGTTCAAGAGGAAGAGAGGCTTAAGAATGAGAAGGTAGAGAGTGCAAACCTTACCACTCATGATAAGGGAAATGTAAAGAAAGAAAAAAGTGAAACTTTTTAGAAGAGTGAAGAGCCCATGAAAAGATAAGGTTGTTCAATTACTTGCTTCTTCTATAAAAGAAAAAAAGGGACACTAAAGGAAGGGTTGTCAAAAGTACAAAAACTAGCTTGAGAAGAAAGGTAAGTTGTTTTCTTTTGTGAGTTTTCATTCCCATTTCATTGATGTACCAAACAATACGTGGTGGATTGGTTCTTGCACTACAATGTCATGAAGGGCTTTTAAAACCAAAGATTCTAGACCCAATGAACAAAGCATCTATTTTTGGACAACAACTTCATTACAAGATGGGTTCACAAGTCAAAGGCATAGGAACCTTTAGATTAGTTTTAGGATTAAGTTTTGAGCTATTTTTGGACAACACCTTTTATATTCCTTCTTTTAGTAGGCATTTGATTTCTATTTTCCAGGTTATTGCATTAAGGCTTTACCTTTCTGTTTGAGAACTTGTCTTTTAAGTTCTTTAAGCATAATGATTTAGTTATTAATGGAGTTATTATTGATGGTTTGCTCAAATTGCTTTTAAATTCTAATTATGAATGTAATTTATTAGTAAATTAATCTATTATGGCATTGGAGATTAAGGCATATCTTTATAGAACGAATGAAAATATTAGTAAAGGAAGGTGCTTTACAAAACTTTGACTTAATGAATTTTGGAACTTAGATTGATTAAGTCAAGGGTAAGCAAACAAACAAGTTCACAAAGGAAGAAGCATTTAATAGTAGTGATTTTATATACAAATATTTGTGGAACATTTTTTACTCCTTGTATGAATGGTCAAAGATATTTTATGTCATTTATTTATGACCATAGTTAATACATGTATCTTTACTTAATTACTCATAAGGAAGAATCATTTAATGCTTTTAAGATTTATAAAGTAGAAGTAAAGAAATGAAAAGACAAAAAGATCAAAATTCTAAGATTTGATATGCATGGACAATATTATGGAAGGTATGTAGAAAAAAGTCCAAATGCCTAATACATTTGCCAAATTTCTTCAACAAGATGGGGTAATTGCATAATACACAATGTCGGGTACACCACAACAAGAAACACAACTCTAGTGGACATGGTAAGAAGCATGATTAATAATTCAAGTCTTCCCTTATCTTTATGGAGCGAAGCCTTGAAAATCACTGTTTATGTCCTCAATAAGGTTCTATCTAAGGCTACTTTTAAAACTCCTTTTGACATCTAGAATGGATGGAAATCTAGTCTAAGGCATTTACATGTTTGAAGATGCCAAGTTGAGGTTAAGGTGTATAATCCTCAAATTAAGAAATTGGGTCCTAGAACAGTTAGTCGTTTTTCATTGGTTGTCCAATAAAATCCAAGGGATGTGGATTTTATTGTCCCTCACATTCAATTAAGATTGTTAAAGCTAGAAATTCTAAGTTTCTAGAAGATCTTGTAACACCATGACTTTTGGTCACCCAATCGCACTAGGGCCAATTTACCATAATGCCCTCAAGTGTTAATATTGGAAATAAAATATAATATACCATGTAAACAAGGTGAACTAAAGACACGATGCTACATCATTACCACGTCTGAACTAGAGATTATAAAGTGCACCAAATCCCAATTAATAATACTAATTAAAGAAGATGAAATTATTATTTAAATTACCATAATTTGGTTCCAAATATTGAAATAAAATAAATTGTGCCCATTGACTGATAAAAAGTAAGACCCTAAATTCTTTGTACTCAATTAAATGAAATTTATCATTTATTTAGTGAAATTCAGGTGCAAAATGAAATCGTGCTCAATTCAGGGCTAAATTTGGCATGTTCCAAAACTCTCATTTAGTGCCCCTTAGGGACCCAAAATAACTTGAAATGAAGTAAGATGACATGAGGCAACTAAGGGGATAACATATCCAAAAATTAGAACAATTGGCCAAGGTTAGGGTTTTCATTTGCCAAACGACCTTCAAGGGGTCCAAATTAGAAAGAATTGTCATTTAGGGTAATTAGGTGGGATCGAAATGACCCAAAACAAAATGGAATGACATGAACTAAAAAAATGAATGAAATATCCAAAAATTAGAACAATTGGCCAAGATTTAATGTGCCTAGTGACCTCAACAATTCTTAAATAAAGAAAGTTTTTGAAAGAAAATCACGTAGGCCAAACCATACCTTAAATGTGCATTAGGTTCATGTGATTCGAAAACTATAAGATATAAATTATAATTCCACGTAAGTAAGGAGATATTAATTTTTATTTGATTTTTGTGAATTCATGAACTCATGGCCACCCCCACTTGATTGTGTATATCCACACCCACTTAAGCCAAAATCGGCCCAACCATGTACATGTGTGTCCACACATGTGAGTAACCCTATTTAGATAGTTTCTTGGAACCAAGATGAGCATCTTTGACTATTATATGGTGTCCCCTCAAATTTGATATTGTACACCCATACTTGATGTCCAAGAAATAAGAAAATGGGAAAGTATTCTTTGTGTGTTTGTGTGATAAGCAAGCAAGGAAACCAAAAAGGAAAGTTGTTATGAGCACATAGGGAACGTCCCATTTGAATTAGAATATGATTTAAACCTCTTTTGTATTCACACATAGTTAAAAACAAGATTATACTCATATCTTTTGAATTAGACAGCCATAGTGGTCCTTCTTGCCAACCATGAGCACACTTGCCCTCTTTATGCAAACCATCCCCTTTATGTATAGAAACTTGCCCAAATTTTTGTGAGCTTCCCAAGTTGCCCAAGGCTGCCCTAGGACGTCCCATATTCTCTCATGAACACCTATATAAACCCCCTTGCTCACTTTCATCTCATTCCAAAGCAAAGAGTTGACACTTCTCTTTTTGTTTGTTCTTGCCCTCTTCTTGGTACCTCTTCTCATCCTCTTTTCTCTCTTGTATGAGAAGTTCTTATTTTAGTATTTTAGATAGTTGTTGAAGTAGTCTTATTGGTGGTTTAAAGTTTTGAAAGTGGTTGATAAGGCAAACCTCTGCTGGATTCAACAAAAACTCAAATTAAGGTGGAAGGAATTTCTTAAACTTCTACTTTGCTATTTGAAATTTCTAACATGTTCGTGCTTGTTTAAATTCTAATTTTCAGAATGTCTTATTTTATTTTCAGCATGTTTAATCATATTTTAATTTTAGTTAGCATGTTTTTATGTTTTAATCACTCATGAGAGCATGTCATGTTTAGAATCTATGTTTAGGATTTAATTCAATGTTTCAAGCATGCGATTGAATGTTTTCATGCTTTTCTTGATTGTTTAAAATTCTGATATTTACATTTTGAATTTCTTTTGTGATTATGTGATTCTTAAATATAAAAAATTGAAGATAAGAACCACGTACTGTCATAGTGACCCGTATGGGTGCTGGGGGTGTTCTTAACACATGCTTGGAGTGTGTGGTTGCGAGGCGCAACTAAGGGATATTTGGTATGTGGCATCTAATGAAAAGTGACAAAGAAATATCTTTCCACCTTAAAGAGGGGTATCTAAATTAAGAACATCAAGGGAGTAGAATCCCTTTCAGTCTTAACGTCAACTACAACCAAAAAGTTGTTTGAATCACTTAATGCATGAAACTGTTTGAATTTAGATGTGCTATTTATTTGAAATAATAACTTAGCTATTTAATGAATGATCCACTGGGCTATGTGCTCACCCCTTCCTTTTATTTTTTAGGAAATTGACTTGAATCATGAAGGCCATGGATATTAGATTATTTCTAAGTTTTGAAAGTTCTATTTTAAGGGTATGTTGCCCAAATTTTGAATTTAAGACTTCTGCTAAATCTTATTTAAGTTTTGAGAGTTATGTAATCAAGTTTTGATTTAAGAATGTAACTTTCTTTATTTTATTTGAATAAATAAAGAGTTTGAAGTATTCCTTTATCTAATTGTATAGTCTTATTGAATTGAAATTTAATACATTGTAACGTATCCATGAATGTTCTCAATAAGTGTTTAAATAAAGGAATTGAGATACAAGTTGTGTACTTATAAATGTAACATAGGACCCAACCCGCCTTGTGGTAGAGCTTAAACCTATTTTTAGGGGGTTGGGGTGTAACATACAACAATTCCAAGTTCAAATGACTAATGCGTAAATTGAAATCTAAGGCCTTTCAACCAAAAACTAAAACAAAGTCCTGCAGTAACATCATCAGTAAGGTTACTCACACAATCACCACTAGAAAAGATCACTAAATCTACTCTAATTGGTAAGTACTCGAAAGTTAAAATGAAAGGGCTCAAAGGAGCTTAATGGATCAATCGATCCAAACACATCTCATGCATTATAATAGTTAAGACAACCATATGCAGTCACTTTATAATATTAGGTGTTCAATCAATAAGATGCTTATGGTTGATATTAACACTAAAAGGACTATCCTCGATGTTTTCTTTTTATTAGACGAGACATATATCGATTTAGGATGTAGTTCAAGGACTCCTAAAATGAGTGTTAACCTCCAAGGACAACTTTTTGTGAAGGATCAACCATTAGTGACACTTCCTAAGGTATGAGTCGACTTGAGAGTAGACTCGACCCTAAACAAAAGTATGTAGAGATTATACATAGGAATGATACGATACCGATCCTTAACTCTAAATTTAGCCTATCTCAATATCGCATCTATGTATGGTGATCAAATACATATATACCTCGCTGAGCCTACTTCTTTAGAGATAATACTCATGGTGATTAAAAACAAGTACATCGCTCTAGTACATGGTTAAAATCTTAATTGTAATGCCCCAAAATTTTCAATTGCATACAAATCGAAAAATAGAGTTTTAAAATTATAAAATAAATGCAAAAATGTGTGAAAACATGTTTTAAATGATTATTATATAGTATGGTATGAAAATAAAATAAATTAGGATGTTTGATAATGGGAGAAACATTGAAAAAACTAGATTTCACACTGGTGACCACAACCCTTAGTAAAAAATATCGTGAAAAATCTAGGTCACAGGGGTAACCGTGGTTCGTAAAGTGTCGACCGCGGTCATTGCGCGAGATTTAAATAGATTCAAGCCCTTGATTCGTCATTTCATGCACAGAACTTCCAAAATCGATTCAAAGCTTTAGAGAGACGATCCAGAGTTGATTCAAGGAGGAGCTAAAGGTCTAAGGTAGGAATCTGAACCTCTTAATCATTTCAGTTTTAGCTCTATCGATTCATTCAGATTATGTATCAAAAATTAGTGTTTTGATGTATAAAATGATCTGGAACCCTATAAGCTCGGATCTTCCTTCTAAACTGATAGTTTATCAATTTAGAATTGAATTCTAGAAGTTTTAATTGTTCAATTTCAGTTTTAGAAAAATCCAGAGAAAATTCACCTATCTGGAGGATTTCTAAAGGTGCAAATCCCTTGATAGGTAATAAAACCTAATCTATTCTCTTTTGACTTTGTAGTCAATTTTAAAAATGTTATGTTCTTAATTTGGAACGCGATTTTGCATTTTTGTATGGAAAAATGAAAATTTGGATTTTCTATACTATTGTTAAAGGGGGATTTTCTATAGACTTGGAGTGTGATCCTCGCGAGTAGGCGCAATGGTCATTCTTCGTTATTAGGTGGGCGGGATTCTCTTGCTCACTAGTATTATGTAGGCTTGAAGTTCAAGGCATGATGTCTGTGTAGCCTAGGATGTTAGATGCATGCTAGGGTGTGTATAATTCTTGGATGCCTTGATTGATGATTGAGCATAACGTCTGGTTATATGCTTTTAGTATTTGCTTTAATATGCGGCATAATTTCTGGTTATTTATATCATTTGCTATATACCTTGACTGATGATTAGGCATGGAATGAAATCTATTGAAACTAAAGAGGATTAAATTAAGATTTAATAATTCAACGTACCGGGGCAATGGCGGTATCTGTCGACGACTAGTGGACGTGGCCATATTTGCCGCACGACATCTACCAGATCCCATCGTTGGTGTTCTTAACGAAGCCTCCTACGAGGGCTGAAAGTTCTTCAGATGGGTGAGCATTGGCTGAACACCATTGCACCTATTCTTGGACGACATGACAGGTCGTGAACGGTATCATGGCTCGAGACGATACCGGCTAGGATCGATTTCGTGTCACCGAGGGACACTGGGAGTATAGCTCTTTCGGTCTAAGAGTACGACAAAACAAATGATGGTTTGAAACGATTAATGTAATGAAAGTGTGTGCATGTTTTGGATTTTTGGTTTATATAATGCTCGTGATGTGTAGAGATGATCCACTGAGCTCTCGAGTTCACCCTATTTTCTTTTACAAGTACTCGTAGAGGTGGAGTACACTAGTTGACCCATTGATTCAGGGACTGTTGGGTGATCTCGCTGGCAGGTCGCTGTTGAACTTATATTCTTGTTTTTGTCTCTATTTTCACAAATCATGTATATATTTTGAACAGGCCGTGTAGCCAAATATTTCTTTTTGGGACTGTTGTACATTTTTAAAATGTTTTTGGGAAATTGGCTCTGTGAGCCTATTTTGGGTCATAGATTTGAGGTGTATTTTGAGATGTTGCCATCATAGGCTAATGACATATATATATTTAGTCTTACTTGAACCTTGCTATATGGGTTGGTGATTTTGATGGTTTCCGCTGCAGAAATTTGTTTTTTCATTATAAATTTACTGTGAAAAATCCGGTGAAGTGTTTGAAATTATTTTTCTGAGTTATAATATTCGTCGATAGACATAGTAGTATGTTTATCAAGATTGATATGTTTTCTCATTTTATAAAATTGAAAACGGTTTTAGTGAGTGGAAAAGAGGTTGACAACCCTAGTTCCCGGCGGATCAAACCCACAAACATGTGAAAAGTCTTGCACGCACGGCGTCTTTGCCGAAGGGAGCATTCAACTATGCACTGGGCCCGACGTGATGCGTGCAGGAGGACTTGGGTTTCGGTACGGGGGCTTGGGGTGTCACAGAGTGGTATCAGAGCTCAGCTAGTAGCTTGCTGGGAAATGAGTACAGTCTGATGGAATATTCCGTACTTGGTTTTTCACTAGAAATGGTCACTGGATTTTGTTTTCACTGGAAATGAATTTGTATTGGATTTGAATTTTTGAAAATTGAGATGAGTAAGAGGTCATCTACTAGTGACTAGATGACTAGGCGGCTCAAAATATAGAAAAGAATTGGGTGATACCAACGTGCTTGAGTTACCAGTCGCAGGTGGACAAGAGTACAAGTAGTAGCCCGGTAGGTGGAAACTTTGCTCCCTACTAGTGATGCGCTATATGGGAATTGTCTGAGACTTGGGACTGATGGTATCACATAGGAAAAAAATGTATTTAGGGTTGAAACACTAGGTCTAGATAAAGACTAGGTGTGCCAGAAGGCACAATGGATCATACAGTAAAAGCTTTAGGGCATAGAATAGAAATTGATAATGTGAAAACGCACACTTGATTGGTCATGACACAGTTCAGGAGGATCCTATATCGCAGATCTCTCTGTAATACTATGGTGAGGAATCTACATGTGGTATGCTTAGAGATGATGAGGTATAGAGGAAAACTGAACTTGGACACTGACGACCAGGTATGGTGAGTGATCGATTCCTTTGGTAGAACTTATACGCACTGTATTCTATTAGGTATGGGACGGTTGCGTACGGTGCGTCTTGCGTCAGCCTTAGGAAGCGAGACACTTGCGAAATTGTAATGGGCAATGAACGAACTCTTTGGAAGAACTTGTACACACTATATTCTACTGGTATGGGACAGTCACGTATGGTGGGTCTTGCATCATCCTTAGAGAACAGGATTTGGCGAAATTATATTAGCTGTAATGGAATTCTTGGTTCCATTATGCCAGTATGCATTGTTTGCTTGTTTGTTGGGTGATTGCTTGTAGTACATATGTAGTATGATTATTTTGAGTATTTTATCCGAATTCCTGTACCTAGAAAACAAACAACATTGATGTTGACTTAGAAGCATAAATTTTTAGACCGCTGAAACAAATCGAGAACTTAGAGATTTGAATTTAGAGCCACAATAGTATGACGACGAGATAGTTATAAGTAGGTTTAAATTACTTGGTATTATCACAAGTCACAGTGTCCAAAGATTTGAGGAAAAAGGGTTTGAAACTGAAATGGAAGTGGAAATAAAGTTTACATTACGTTCAATTATTGAAATTTCTGCTTCCCTATGATTAGGATATTGGATACTGAAAATGATTTGTTTGACTTGTAAACAATGCCGAGAAGATGTGGTAGAGGTAGACCTAGAGGAGGTAGAGGCCGAGGTGAGGCTAATATAGAGCCGAGGCCTAGTGATGAGGGTACGCCTGTGGCAACAGCACCAGCTATGATTGCTTTGACACTAGAGGCTATTACGGAGATGATGCAGAGGGCAGTGGAGCAGGCTATTAGGACCCTGCAGTCATCAGCACCAGTAAAGCCACAGGTACAGCCACAGTTATCGACAGAGCCACTGGCACAGGTTCAGCCTTAGGCACATCAGGGGTCTGCATCCATGGAGCCAGTGCCACAAAGTCGATCAGACGGTTTTGACAGAGAGCAAAAGAATCTTCTAGTAGAGTTCCAGAAGATGTGTCCCAGTACATTCGAGGGGACCGGTGATTATATGCTAGCAGATAGGTGGTTTTCTGAGATGAATAAGCACCTGGACGCTATGGGGGCAGTTGGGCCTAGGAGAGTGGCACTTACTGTGCATCAGTTGGTAGGACCAGCCTACCATTGGTAGGAGATGATTGTAGCCGATTCCACCATTGATCAGTCTGCCATGTCATGGGAAGACTTTAAGATTCGCTTTTATAATATGTTCTTCTCCACGACAAGACAAAAGTAGCTACAATCAGAGTTGTTCAGATTGGCATAGAAAGGCATGACTGTTACAGAGTATCAGCAGAGGTTCATAGAGCTATGTAGATTTGCTCCTACTTTGTTCATAGATGAATAGTCAAGGGTGGACCGTTTTCTTAAGGGATTAAGGATTGAGATCCAGAAGATTGTGGCACCGTTTAAGCTGACGACCTTATTAGATGTAGTGGAGAGAGCGCAGATGGTTGAGAGGGTTCTAGAATTGGAGTAGACACTGAGGGGTAAGAAGAGGACCCGACCAGACCAGTCCGTGGGACCTTCTCAGGTGAGATCGAGTGGTTAGGAGACACAGAGAACACCTCAGGCACTGAGATCGACACAGACTCAGGATAGTCGGCAGAGTCAGCCACCTCGTCCCGACCAGCCCGTAGATGTGCACAGAAAGGAGGCGAGGAAGAAGGGGTTGTGTTATCTATGCCATCAGGAAGGACACATTGCTAGATTTTGTCCTACTGGAGTAGTGACCCCTACACCTCAGCCACGACCATAGACTCGAGTCCAGACAGCTCTCACACAGCAGAGTCCATAGCTATAGTAGCAGACTCAGGCTCGCTTGTATGCAACCGACAGCCAAACAAATCCCACCCAGCGGTGGAAGGTACGTTTTTGTTGTTTGGTGTGGCTGTGCAGGTGTTATTTGATTCGAGTGCTACTAAATCTTTTATCTTTGAGGATATTGTGAATAAGTTACAGCTTGTGACAAGTACTTTGACTAAATCTTTGGAGGTGATCACGCCAATTAGCGATACTGTGAGTTCGAAGAAGGGATGTAGATTCGAACTCACCTTTGGAGATCGGCTAATTTTAGCGGATCTTTGCATGCTACATTTTGGCGGTTATGATGTGATACTGGGGATGGACTGGTTGATCCAGCACTAGGCACAGATTGATTGCCAGAAACGAAGAGTTACCGTCAAGTTGCCATCTGGTGAGTTGCTCAGGATTGATGAGAACGTATAGAGGTTGCCGAGGAGTCCTATTTTAGCCCTTTTCTATGTTGTTAAGCAGAAAGAGGATTTCAGGCAGCTATTAGTAGAGGAGGATGCAGAAGGGACAAAGGAGATTCAGGGGATACCTATGGTGTGTGAGTATATTGATGTGTTCCCTGATGAGTTACCTGGACTTCCGCTACACAGGTAGATCGAGTTTAAGATTGAGCTACATCCTGGTACAAATCCCATAGCTATTCCACCATACAGAATGGCACCAGTGGAGCTGATAGAGCTGAAGACACAGTTAGACGAGCTTTTGGCGAAAGGTTTTATTAGACAGAGCGAGTCGCCTTGGGGAGCTCCGGTCTTATTTGTTAAAAAGAAAGATGGATCCATGCGCTTGTGTATCGACTATCAAAAGTTGAATCATGTTACCATCAAGAACAAGTATCCGTTACTAAGGATTGATGACCTCTTTGATCAGTTGAGGGGGGAACAACACTTTTCTAAGATCGATCTGAGGTCGAGTTACCACCAGTTGAGAATTCGAGAGTTCGATATACAGAAGACGGCTTTCACGACGAGGTATGGTCACTTTGTGTTTACAGTGATGCCTTTTGGGTTGACCAATGCTCCAGCCGCATTCATGGATCTCATGAACAGAGTTTTTAGCCAGTTTTTAGATCAGTTTGTCGTAGTTTTTGTGGATGACATTCTGATATTTTCTCGTACAGATGCTGGGCATGAGCAACACTTGCATATAGTCTTGGAGATCTTGAGAAAGAACCAGTTATATGCCAAATTTAGCAAGTGCAAGTTCTGGATGATGGAAGTCAAGTGTCTTGGCCATATAGTCTTAGCTGAAGAGATAGCAGTGGACCCATAGAAAGTGTAGGCAGTATCTAACTGGAGGCAACCCACCATAGTCATAGAGATCAGGAGTTTTCTTGGGTTAGCTGGGTACTACCGCGGGTTTATTAAAGATTTCTCTAAGTTAGCGGGTCCAATGACGAAGTTGACCAGGAAAGGAGAAAAGTTCATTTGGAATAACAAGTGTGAGGAGTCATTTCAGGAATTGAAGAGACGGTTAACTTCGGCACCAGTTTTGATTACACCTACCCATGGTGTGAAGTACACGCTGCGCACAGATGCATCACTCAGCGGATTGGGGTGCAGTCCTGATGCAGGAAGGACAAGTAGTGGCTTATGCTTCACCGCAGCTGAAGCCACATGAGCAGAATTACCCCACACATGATCTGGAGTTCGCAGCGATCGTGTTTGCACTTAAGATTTGGAGGCATTATCTTTATGGTGAGAACTTTGATTTATATTCAGACCATAAGAGCCTCGAGTACATCTATACTCAGACAGAACTGAATCTTCGCCAGAGGAAATGGCTAGAGTTCTTGAATGATTATGACTTTCAGTTGCACTATCATCTAGGCAAGGTGAATGTGGTAGCTGATGTGCTTTGCAGAAAATCTAGCCGTAAGGATGAGGAGATTGCACAGATGTATCAGCTGATTAGTCAGTACGATCTGACTATAGATACAGATGAGAGACAGGCCTATTTGTATGCGGTGACTTGCCAGCTAGATATTTTACACCAGATCAGGGAGGAGCAGAACACCGATAAATGGATCTCAGATCTAATTGAGGGCGTCAAACAGGGCAAGCATACAGACTTTCGACTTGATTCAGATGGTGCATTGAGATTGGGGGATAGACTTTGTGTTTCTAGCTCTGGACAGGCGAAAGGTACCCTACTGGATGAGGCACACCATTCCAGATACACTATGCATCCAGGTGGGAATAAGATGTACCAGAATTTGAAGAAAACCTTCTGGTGGAGAGGGATGAAGCGAGATATTGCTCGATACGTCTCCCGGTGTTTGACTTGTCAGCAAGTGAAGGCCGAACACAAGAAGCCATCAGGATTGTTGCAGCCACTTCCAATACAAGAATGGAAGTGGGACAGTATTGCTAGTGATTTCGTCAGCGGCCTGCCGAAAAGTCTAAGAGGGGAAGACACTATATGAGTCATCGTGGATAGGTTAACAAAGGTAGCGCACTTCCTACCTATTCGATCTACTGATACAGTGAATAGACTGGGTGAGCTACATGTTCGAGAGATAGTGAGACTGCATGGGATTTCCAGGACTATAGTGTCAGACAGAGATGCTAGATTTACGTCTCAGTTCTGGCAAAGCTTACAGAAGGAACTGGGAAGCAGACTCACCATCAGCACATCATTTCACCCATAGATAGATGGATAATTAGAGAGGGTCATTCAGATACTTGAGGATATGCTCAGGGCATGTGCCATGGACTTCAGAGGTAATTGGAGCAAGCATCTACCGTTAGCTGAGTTCGCATATAATAATAGTTATCAAGAGAGCATTGGGATGGCTCCATATGAGGCACTCTATGGCAGACCTTGTTGGGTAGATTTTGAAGACCAAGTACTCATGGGACCCAAGTTGATTGAAGAAATGAGCTTGCAAGTGAAGCAAATCCAAAAGAGGCTAGCTACAGCACAGAGTAGACAGAAGACTTATGTTGACAAAAGGAGGAAACCCCTAGAATTTCAGCCAGGTGATCGAGTATTCTTGAGAGTTAGTCCACAGAAAGGGATCCGAAGGTTTGGAGTGAAGGGAAAGCTAGCACCACGGTACATTGGTCCGCTTGAGATCATTAGACGGGTCGGTGCATGCGCTTATGAGATGGATTTGTTGAACAGATTGTCCTTAATGCATAATGTTTTCCATGTTTCGATGCTTCGGAAGTACGATCCAGATCCTTCTCGTGTCATTCACTGGGAGGATATCGTACTTCGAGACGATGCTACTTACAATGAGCCAGCTGTTAGAATTCTTGATTGTAAGGTGCAGAGTCTCAGGACTAAGGACATACCCCTAGTCAAAGTCCTGTGGAAGCATCATAACCTGGAGGAGGCGACCTGGGAGTTAGAGAGTGAGATGCAGAAGAAGTATCCAGATCTCTTCGCCAGGCCTGAGTGATTGGACACATTACACAGGTACTTTCTATTTAAATTTTGAGGACGAAATTTCTTTTAAGGGGGGTAGATTGTAATGCCCCAAAATTTTCAAATGCATACAAATCAAAAAATAGAGTTTTAAAAATTATGAAATAAATGCAAAAATGTGTGAAAACATGTTTAAATGATTATTATATAGTATGGTATGAAAATAAAATAAATTAGGATGTTTGATAATGGGAAAAACATTGAAAAAACCAGATTTTACACTGGTGACCACAGTCACTAAAGGCCGACCGCAGTCCTTAGTAAAAAATATCGTGAAAAATCTAGGTCACAGGGGTGACCGCGGTCCATAAAGTGTCGACCGCGGTCATTGCGCGAGATTTCACACTGGTGACTGTAGTCACTAATGGCCGACCTCGGTCCTTAGTGAAAAATATCGTGAAAAATTTAGGTCACAGGGGTGACCGCGGTTCGTAAAGTGTCAATCGCGGTCATTGCACAAGATTTAAACAGATTCAAGCCCTTGATTCATCATTTCACGCATAGAACTTCCAAAATCGATTCAGAGCTTCAAAGAGACGATCCAGAGTTGATTCAAGGAGGAGCTAAAGGTCTAAGGCAGGAATCTGAACCTCTTAATAATTTTAGTTTCAGCTTTATCGATTCATTCAGATTCCGTATAAAAAAATTAGGGTTTTGATGTATAAAATGATCCGGAACCCTATAAGCTCGGATCTTCCTTCTAAACTGATAGTTTATCGATTTCGAACTGAATTCTAGAAGTTTTAACTATTCAATTGCAGTTTTAGACAGATCCAAAGGAAATTCACCTATTTGGAGGATTTCTAAAGGTGCAAATCCCTTGATAGGTAATAAAACCTAATCTATTCGTCTTTTGACGTTGTAGTTAGTTTTAAATATGTTATGTTCTTAATTTGGAACGTGTTGACTATAATTTCGCATTTTTGTATGGAAAAATGGAAATTTGGATTTTCTATACTATTGTTGAAGGGGGATTTTTGGTGATTTGGAGTGAATGACGAGGTTTAATCATTTCAGACTATAGACTTCAAGCGTGATCCTCACGAGTAGGCGCAAGGGTCGCTCTTTGTTATTAGGTTGGCGGGATTCTCTTGCTCACTAGTATTATGTAGGCTTGAAGTTCAAGGCATGATGTTTGTGTAGCCTAGGATGCTAGATGCATGCTAGGGTGTGTATAATTCTTGGATGCCTTGATTGATGATTGAGCATAACGTCTGGTTATATGCTTTCCGTATTTGCTTTAATATGCGACATCATGTATGGTTATTTATATCATTTGCTACATGATTTAGATACCTTGATTGATGATTGGGTATGGAATGAAATCTATTGAAACTAAAGAAGATTAAATTAAGACTTAATAATTCAACGTACCAGAGCGATGGCATTATCTATCGACGACTCATGGACGTGGCCATATTTGCCGCACGACATCTTCCAGATCCCATCGTTGGTGTTCTTAACAAAGCTTCCTACGAGGGCTGAAAGTTCCTCGGACAGGTGAGCATTGGCTGTACACCATTGCACCTATTCTTGGACGACGTGACAGGTCGTGAATGGTATCATGGCTCGAAATGATACTGGCTAGGATCGATTTCGTGTCACCAAGGGACACTAGGAGTATAGTTCTTTCGGTATAAGAGTACGACAAAACAAATGATGGTTTGAAACGATTAATGTAATGAAAGTGTGTGCATATTTTGGATTTTTGGTTTATATAATGCTCGTGATGTGTAGAGATGATCCACTGGGCTCTCGAGCTCACCCTATTTTCTTTTACAGGTACTCGTAGAGGTGGAGTACACTAGTTGACCCATTGATTCAGGGACTGTTGGGTGATCTTGCTAGGAAGTTGTTGTTGAACTTATATTCTTGTTTTTGTCTCCATTTTCACAGATCATGTATATATTTTGAATATGCCGTGTGGCCAAATATTTCTTTTTGGGACTATTGTACATTTTTAAAATGTTGTTGGGAAATTGGCTCTGTGAGCCTATTTTGGGTCATAGATTTGAGGTGTATTTTGAGATGTTGCCTTCATAGGCTAATGACATGTATATGTTTAGTCTTACTTGAACCCTGCTATATGGGTTTGTGATTTAGATGGTTTTTGCTGCATAAATTTGTTTTTTCATTATAAATTTACTGTGAAAAATTCGGTGAAGTGTTTGAAATTATTTTTCTGAGTTATAATATTCGTTGATAGACATAGTAGGACGTTTATCAAGATTGATATGTTTTCTCATTTTATAAAATTGAAAACGATTTTAGTGAGTGGAAAAGAGGTTGACAACCCAGGTTCCCAATGGATCAGACCCACAAACATGTGAAAAGTGTTGTACACATAACATCTTAGCCGAAGGGAGTGTTCAACTATGTGCTGGGCCTGACGTGACACGTGCAGGAGGACTTGGGTTTCGGTTTGGGGGCTTGGGGTGTCACTTTAATAGTCTTCGATTAATGCAATGTTAAAACATTTTATGGAAAATAAGTAATTCATATTTGCATAGGGACAATATGATAATAAACAAAGATTGAATTGTTATCATGGATTAAATGTAGAAAATCATCAAATAAGACAAAAATTAGCATCACATTCATACTTGCATATGGATAATATGATAATAAACAAAGATTGTATTACTATTGTGCATAGAATTTAGATAATCATTACGTTAGATAGAAATTACAATGTGTTAGTTGCATTGCATACTAATTATATTATATATTTTTTATATGTGTTTACATGGGTTTAGGTAGAAAATAAGCCACAATTACTAATAATTAATTGTATGAGCACTTAAAGCAATATTGCATGTATTTACACATTTGTAAAATTTAAATGTAGTTCTTATATATTTATAATTGTGATCTAATTCTTAAGGAAAGTCTTTTGTTTTTTGTGCAGGTTTTGAGTAATTGGGAACATGTATATAAAAGGAGGAAATAGGAAAATGGCTTCAACACTGTAGAAATCCGGTAAAAAAGTGAAGGAAAAACTAAATATAGAGTAGTAGCCAAGTGTTACTATACACGCCCGACAACAATTAAAAAGGAAACCTATTCTTGAAGCCCATTCATCAAAAGTAGTCAAACCAACACTAGGGCAGACCCACGATAAATTGTGCATTGGTGAAGCAATTTAGTGAATTCGGTGATGTGGTGCAATGAGTTGTGAATTGGGTGAATTTTGGGTAGTGAAGGGTAGAATTGGCTAGCAATTAAAAACAATGGAAGAGTGTGAAGAAAGTCAAATGACGTATTGCACAAAGGAATTTGGGAATTTGGTCAATTGTGCTACCAGGGCAGTACAATTGGACATTCATTCTTTTTTAGTTTCTATGTATTTATTTTGTATTTTTGTTTTAAGGAAAGTATAAATAGAACATGTAATAGGGTTTTTACTATTATTCAGAATTCATATGACACTATTTTGACGATCGAGCAGAGAAGAGAAAGCATAAAACAGAGGAATATGCGAAGAAAAAGATCAAGCTTTCTAGTATGATCTTCTATTTGTTGATTCTATAGGAGGTTGCACGTGAATATTGTGTTTATTGCATTAGTTTGTTAATGGTATGCCTTGAGAGAGGGTATTAGGGAAGATATTAATAAGTATTAAGGTGCCTCGAGAGAGAGTTTTAATGATTAGTGCTATAAACTATAGAAACCGAAATTAGATTAATTGAAAAAAGGATTAAAGGGGAATACACGATATTTTACAATCCTAGAATCTTAAGTGATATAGCTTAAAAACCAACAATCGTTTATTTTCAATTTGAATTTAGTTTAAAGCATTCAAACTTTGATTCTGAGGCTTAATAAAATTGATACTGAAATTAAATTGGGATTTTAGTTTGTTAGCTATAAACTGTTTCATGAGAACGATATATGGTACCCTACGTTGTATTACTATTGTGATCTTGTACACTTGGAGTGATCTCAACAAGTTTTTGGCATTGTTGCTAGCGAACAATGCATAATAATCTTAAAACCAATTAAAATTTGTTAAATTTAATTAATACATCAATTTTTTTATTTTACTTTATTTCAATTTATTTTACTCCTTTCATTATTTAATCCATTGGCTAGCTATACTTGATTTGTTTCCTTGCTTGTGGAGTTTTAGGTTTATGGATGAGTAGAAATTCACTTTGGTTGAACAATTTGGACCTATCAAAAAAACTAAGGCGATTACAACTAGAAGTTCAAGGTCATAGATTTGACATGGCTAATAGCAGTAGATCTACAGTTGGCAGTAATGGTAAAGCACTCCGAGACTTTTTCAAGCCCGTGTTTAATAATAATTACTCCAGAATGGCAAGAATATCTATCAATGTCAAAAACTTTGAACTGCAACCCTCCCTGATTACTATGGTGCAGCAGCAACAATTTAGGGTTTTGGCTACTAAAGATCCAATGGCACACTTGAATTCTTTTATGGAAATTTGTGATATGGTCAAGATGAATAGTATAATTGAGGATCAACTGAGACTGAGGACAAAGCAAAAACATGGCTGCAAACTCTCCTACCAGGTAGCTTCCTACTAGGTAGCATCACCACCTAGGAGGAGATGGATCAGAAATTCATGTAGAAGCATTTCATTCTAGCAAGGGTTCATCAACTAAGGGGCAAGATTAGATCGTTCAAGAAGTTAGATTTTGAGTCTCTCTACAAAGCTAGGGAGAGGTTTAAGGACTTACTGAGAAGATAACCTTAGCATGAATATCTTCTATGGCTTCAGATTCAGATGTTCTATAGTGGTTTGACACAACCTACTAAAGCCTTGGTTGATTCCATCGCGAGAGGTTCTGTGATGGGAAAGTTTACTATAGAGGCCACTTAACTCATAGAAGATATGGTAGTTAATGCCTATGGGCATGGCACAGTGAGAGGCTCAGATAAAAGGGTCGACTACATGAAGTTGACGAGGTTACAACTCTAAAAGCACAAATAGCTTCTATAACTCACCAAATAAAATTATGGGCTGAGAAATTCGGTAACGGACTATTTTAGGCTCGTCAAAACCAATCTATTTTAGTTATAGCGAAAACACATAAGGCCTCCTTTACTATAGAAGCATCTATAGAGTAGTTGATTGTAGTAAATCGATTCAATACTTATCAAGGTTAGCAATAGGGGTATAGTGTTCTTCAATATTATCATCCGGGAATTCGTCAGCATGAAAACATTTGATATGCCAATAATAGAAACGTCTAGCAAGCTCCACAAAGTTATGTCCCTTAGCAAAGCCTACCTAAAAATAAGCCATCATTAGAAGACAAACTGGACAAGATAATGAGTATGTAGGCCTAATTCTTTAAAGAATTGACTAGGAGGATAAACCAGAATGATAACAAAGTCTTAGGATTAGAAATATAAATGGAAAATTTCAATGCAACAGTTAAAAATCTTGAAACTCAAATGGGATAGTTAGCCCAAGCATTCTTCAGTCAACAGTGAAGCTCTTTTCCTAGTGACACTCATGTCAATCCTAAAGAAAGTTGCAATGCCATATTCACAAGAAGTGGGAGAGAGGTCCAAAGCCCACCAATTCCCTCTAACCCTACTATCCCTACTGATGACTCTAATAATTCCAAAGGGCCAATTTCGTTAGAGCAACCAGATATAATGCCCATTGACGCAGAAAAGAAGAAGGGCAAATTTCTTGGTATTACTATTCAAGGCAACAAAAAGCTTGATCCTCCTCCATTATCCATTCCTCAACAATTTTATAAGAAGCAAATAGCTGAATAGTTTGCATGATTTTGGACGTGTTCAGAAAGATTCACATCAACATTCCCTTTGTTGATGCATTGCAACAGATGCCGAACTATGCCAAGTTTATGAAAGAAGTCATGTCCAAGAAGTGTGTCGGGCCCCTTCTAGAAGCTCATAGAGGCAGTTCGACCGACACAATAGTCAGACAAGTTTACTCCTCAATCAAACTTGTAGATTACTATTAAGCCTTACCATCAAAACATTTATCGTATTTAGAGCGCAACAATAACAAGGTAATTGGAATAATGTAACAACAGAGGAAGTCTTTAACATTCATTACATTACTAGAGTTCAGTTCAACTTTACATTTTCAAAACTTGTACATAATGTTTTAAAATAGCAAAAGCAAAATATCAATAGAACCTACTCAGGATAGGATGGAAATGATCACATGATTAACATATTTTTCCCCTTATCCAGATATAATTTCTAGCTAGCATGTATTTAAAATATTTTTTTAAATTGTTGCATTGTTTATAACTGTTTTTCGTCTATGCCATGCTTTCAAGCACTATTTCATTTCTACTATTCATGCATACATGTACTATATTTGGAATGTTGGTTATATGTAACATGCTAGTTTTACTCCTCACTAAGCCATGTTAAAATTTAGACTCACTATTCTACCAATATTTCAGGTTCCTTGGTGGCTGACAAAGGGAAAGGTATGGTGATAGCCTAGTCCCTTGATGGTTCCTTTCCTTCTCCTTGATTTTTGTTAGAGGTTGGTCATTTCTGTATATGTAAATAATGGTCAACTGTGCATTTTTGAAACAAGATAATATGTAATGTAGAAATGACACTCTTTGTTATGTTTGAAAAGGGCAGTACTTACTCTTGGTTTTAACTGTAATGTTTGTTTACTTTTGCACCTTATATAATGAATCCTTAAATTATTCTAACATCACTTGTTGTTGCGATTAGAAAGGCTTCACAGTGATCGGGTGAACTTAACTCGCTGAGTGAGTTCGTTGGGTCATTGTGCTAGTCGGGCTGCCCTTTGGCCTAAGGAAGGGGCCTCGATATATATATATAAAGAAAAATTAAAAAACAAAAATAAAAATAAAAATTACATGCATTTTAGTTAAAAAAATGGGCTCAGCTCTCTTACTATTACTCTTACCCCTCAATATTAATTTTATTTGCCTGCCTTATTAGTGGATTACATACTAATCATACTTGTCATTTTTTTGTGCTATGCATGTTTTCAAAGTATAAGTATGTGTATAGATATATGTGTTTTAGCGTATTCTCCTCCCTGTGTGGGTCATAGTAAAGTGTGTTCTTGAGGACAGGGAATGGTTTAAGTTTAGAGGTGCGCATTAAAGAAAATTTTCTTCAATTTCGGGTTATTTTTCCATTATATTTATATATTTTGTGGCATACTTCTTCTAAATTGCATACTTATAGGTATATCACATAGATAGTTATTATTCAAAATTTGTCATTACATTTAGATATCATGATCATGTATTTAGTGTTAATACATGAGCATATAGATCATATTAGTGTCATTTAGGCTAAATCCATGCCATATTTTTGAAAATTTCACTGTAACACCCCAATTTTCAATCGGACCTCAATTCACGTGTTATCTCACGTGTGGATTGTTGCTCGCTAAAAATCAGGATGCTACTAAAATTTTCTTCTGTCAAAATCTTTTTCTTCAAAATTTAGTTCATAACTATTAGTTCTCAAGTCAATGTCTATATAGATGTCTTATACAAAACAAAAGATCAAAATAGTTTCTCAAGACATTTACTGGATTTCGCAATATAATTTATAAATAATGTAGCATAAATCTTTAAAAACTTTTATTAAAACAAAAATGTTAAACATATAATATTGTTCACAAATCTAATTAACTGAATTAAAAATCAAATAAATACATGAAAATTGTTTCAGAAAAATTAAACAAGTACCACTTCCAATACAATTTATCCCAGACTACTTCCCCAATGAGGTTTCTAAATAAAGTGCAAGTCTTCAGATGTAAGTACCATACTCTATGTCCATGTGTACCTGAAAAATAAAGTGGGAGTGAGCTCGAAAGCCTAGTGGATCGTTCCTATGCATACCTCCTCTATTTATTGCACAAAACAAATGCCAACTCTCTTCTTGTTCGGTCTTCCTTCATCCAGCAAAACAAATGCGGTTATTCAACACACATAGCAGATTGTTCCTCATGGTTTCATGCCCAGAGATCCAGCACACATCACCCCTCTTCGTTCTTAGCTTCTTCTTCGAACAAACACAACAACAGTAGCATCTCTTCGTTCCTCTCTTCTGATCATCACCACACATTCACAAGACTCCTAATCATACTATATACTAGCTTCATCTTCTTCACTCTGCTGTTCATGTTTCATGGCAGCTACAACCAAATCACACACACACATCTCATCTTCTTCATTGTCACAGACCAACAGCTCACAACCCCTATTTTCTGTTATTCTTCTTTGCATTACTTCTTCTTCGTTCGGCAGCAGGGAACAACAATAGTAGCAGCTGCACCCCTATTTTTCCTTCCTCTACTCGTCATGCTTGACTCATGCATCTCACAACAGCTCGATTTCTTCATCTTCAAAACAGAGCATCATCAGTAGCAGCAGTCTGTTCGGCTAGCAGCTCCTCACCAACCTCCATTCTCTATTCATCATGGAAATAGAGTATCGCCCCTCTGTTTCTTCTTCTTGCTCATAGTTCCATTTCCCGTCTTGATCGTCTTCCTCATTTCGTTCGTGAGATGACACCCAAGAACACATCATCACTACTGGTATCTTCTTCTTGTTCGAATTTCAGCAGCAGTTGTGCATACCTCCCGTTAGTAGCACATCTTCATTGTCTTCTTCGCATTGATCACACCACAGAGAAGCTGTTGTAGCTTCTTCCTTTTTGTTCTAGATGGTACCTGAGGCCTCTACAATTACGATTAGATTGGATCATGGGGAATACCAAAAGGCATCTCAACCATCTTCTGGTCTTAGACTTCGACCAAAACTAAATGAATGTTTGAAACGCATAATGTTTGAAAGTGTTTGTAATGTTTTGGATTGGGTCTGTATAATGCTTGTGATGTGTAGGAACGATCCACTGGGCTTTCGAGTTCACTACCACTTTATTTTTCAGGTACACATGGACATAGAGTATGGTAATTTACATTTGAAGACTTGCACTTTATTTGGACACCTCATTGGGGAGGTAGTCTAGGATAAGTGGTATTGGAAGTGGTATTTGTTTAATTTTTCTAAAATGATTTTTATGTATTTATTTGATTTTAAATTCAATTGATTAGATTTGTGAACAATTTTATATGTTTAACATTTCTGTTTTAATACAAGTTTTTAAAGATTTACGCTGAATTATTTATAAATTGTATTGCAAAATCTGATTAATGTCTTGAGAAACTATTTTGATCTTTTGTTTAGTATAAGATATCTATACAGACATTGACTTGAGAACTAATAGTTATGAACTAAATTTTGAAGAAAAAGATTTTGACAGAAGAAAATTTTAGTAGCATCCTAATTTTTAATGGGCAATGATCCACACGTGAGATAACACGTGAATGGAGGTCCGGTTGAAAATTGGGGTGTTAAATTACTAAGTGGCCTATGAGATTTAAAATTCCTCTAGTGTGATGAGACAAAAAACTAGGGTATGTTGAAACAGTCTGTGTGCTTAGTTTGTCCAAAATTTGGCCTTGAAAGAACTCTTTAGTCTTAGGTAAATTGAGAATTCGAAACTAAGGAAAGTGAGGAGTGGAAACCATAACACAAGTGGAGAAAATTTTCCATAGGCTCCTAAAATAATCAATTCTATTTTGAACACTGCTCAAGAATGACTCTAGGAGGGAAAGGATGTAGGCCATCATTATTTGAATTCTAGCCTAAAGGCTAGTCCCAATACTTAATAACCCCTTGCAACCAATTTTGAGCCTTGAAGGCCTGTTTTCTTGTTGTGAACCTAAACAATATATATAAACACTCTATCCTATTATGCATGTCTTGAACCTATTTGTATGCACTCTGTTAGTGAACTCGCAAGTATACGAGATCGCTTGTAGTAATATCCGGAAAGTCCGGGTATCGTCCTCAGGGAATACAAATGGTGATTGAATTTTCTTTAATAACAAAATTGAATAAGATCTCAATTTAATCAAGACAAGATTAAAAATTGATTTAAATTGATTAAAACTCAGAAAATAAGGTAAATAAGATGAAA